>DWAE01000069.1:0-24004 GCA_018237945.1 Heliconius sapho
GTATAGCAGGGAGAACGGAGTAACTTAACGCCACTCCGCTCCCTCCTTTATGCCGAATGTTTCTAGGCAGTGCGAGTTGTTCATTTATGTAAGGTATTAAAGTACATGTCTGAAGGAACCCATTAATAAAAAACTAAATAGGACAACACTAGCACTTGTAATTTTGCAAAAACGCTCACTTTACTACAGAAGTTAAAAAAGTCGGCGACGTTAAAAGGGGATTCTAAGTCAAATACCAATTGCTTATACGAAATCGAAGATTCTATTCAATTCTTTGTCGTAACGATTTGATTAAAGTAAAGGACGCGATCACATGTGAAGCCGGCGGAAGTATCGCGTTTACAAACGAGTACCGCCTGCATTGTGACCAAAGCGAGGAGCGTCTCTGCTGGAAGGAAATCAGACTCCGGTATAAAGGCGAAGGCGGTGATCATCGAGCAGGTTAAATTGAAATATTTACCATCTGTATAGGAATAAATGGTGTATCGCGAGTAGCGTGAGATATGGGCGTGTAATGTCTCTTTATTCATTGTAAGTAACCTTTTAAGTGGCTTTAAGGTGCTAAAATTAGAGCATTGATGGCATCTCATATCATGCCATATTAAATTTCTAGTTTTTTTTTTTCATAATTTTTTTTTATCTGCATTACTCTACACTATTAGTATTAACCATTTAGTACTTATTTTAAAAACTTACCGCAAATAATAGGCTTGAACCTAGACGTATCATAATTGTCTGTAAAATTGATATACTATGCTATAAAAATTGATTATATCATTAAAGTTGCCGCTTTTAACGATCAGAGCGGTGCATGCATACAGCACACACCTCCAGTTGAAACGCAGGCAATTAAACCTTTCAAACGAGTGTATAACAGGTATGTTTTAAGCATTGACACGGGCGAAGTGAGGTTCCGAACGGCGCTGGTACACGATGAGTTTTCGCGGCAGGAGACCTCGCGCCTAATTTCTTGGCGCGACGCAGTCTTGCGGTTTATTTTAAATGAGATCCTTTGCGGCGCTCCCGCTGCGCTAACATCAATAATTTGCCACAGCGTAGATTAAAACTGATTAAGACGCAAAACTATTTGTGGTACTGTGGCCCAGTCGTTATAATGCATAATATGCATAATAAATTATGAAA
Organism: Heliconius sapho; assembly: GCA_018237945.1. Lineage (NCBI taxonomy): Eukaryota > Metazoa > Arthropoda > Insecta > Lepidoptera > Nymphalidae > Heliconius > Heliconius sapho. Next base: position 1,144 of record DWAE01000069.1, read on the forward strand.
TTTATTTATAGTCGGTTCCAAATATTGTATTATATACGTAATATATTCTGTTACTAAATAAATAATTTAATGAATAATATTTTCTATATGACAATTCACGTACGTTGAGATGTTTTTATATTTATGAACATCGAGATTTTATACAGCAATGTACTGAGTATTCATGCCTAGAATCTATTTGGTATACCTACCTATAAAATAACAATAAAACTTGTACGCAAAAAATAATTATATGACTCAATGATCAAAATTTTAAATATATATTTACGAAAGAATTAAACCCTATTAGCGATACCTTTGTCGGGTTGTTCACAAAATAATAATTTTATGAAAAGTTAATTTTTCTCCCGTTCGCGTTCACGTCAAGTTGGACAGAATTCATCATGGATATATCACGCGGAATAGCCGTTCAGTTCAATATCCGCGCTGGCAGTAATTACCGCCGAGGATCGCTCCACAATCCGGGGGGGAACACTGTCAAACTTAATCGATTCTCGTTAAATTCCGATGTACAGTTTTAACAGGCTAGGCTCACAAATAAACGTTAACGACCTACGACTTCCTTAACAAAATCCACTTCCATGCGTGACAACAATATTGTAACGTAGGAAGCGAATAATTTCGCACTCCGCGTAGGTGGTGCGATTTGTTACCGCAAATCTTACGTCGAAAGATTTATTAATTCTCCTCGCTTCGGCCTTCTCCTCTCTAGTGTGCAATGCGGACGTTGTAATAGCCATGTACGGACAGATGATGCAGATAGTGATGTATTGGATTACAATTATCATATCAACGTTTCGATCGGGCGGCTTTATAGAGTCGATAAAACGAGCAGCTGAACCTTTGAAAATAAAACGACACCTTTAATGAGACGAGCCAGGTCAGAATGTGAGAATCGAATAGACGGGTAGCCTTATATCGCGTTTAAGGATCTTAAGGTTATTTTAAATCATCGTTTTCGTTTTGTTACGTTTATTATAGGCTTAATTATGTTAATGCCTATTTTGTTTAAGCTGTATCGATTTTCAGATAGCGGATACAAACACACGGATTATTTTAACAGTGTAACACTTTCCATTAAAAAAGTATGTTCTTTTGTTTATAACTATTTTTTCTTTCTTTTTTTCTTTTAGCCAAGATAACGAAGAAAATTCTTTGTGATATCATAGTTGACACTAAAGCCATGCTTAGGCAGCAGTAAGAGTGATATAACACTATTAAAAATAAACGTGAAGTGTCATAGACATTGGGCAAACATTGGAGTGCAGCAAAACCCTTGACCCTCGCTCCACGGCGCATAGGTGTCAAACTTTGTGGCGAGCAATTGACACCACGCAAGGCGTCCACGCGTGAGAATATTTGAACAAATAACCTCGTAGTTTATTCTAGCACCGGTAATGAATCATTTCGTTAACGGTCAACTTAACACTTGGAAATATCGAATACGTTTGAACGTACGTTAACCTCAAAAGCAATTTACATAAAAAAGTTCTAACTAGGTGCCGGAGAAGTAACAAAATCACAAATGGAACCAAAATTAAATATCATATTTTCAACTATTCTTAAATAACTTGTTTCGATATTGGTATATTATACAGTTCATCTAATGTAGTTGTCATTTGATATCTATGATATATGACAAAATGTAATAGGTAATTTCTATGACACAGTCGTCAACTTTCAAAAATATGCTAGCGTTACTGAAACTATGACCGGTAATAGGTCAAATTACAGCGGGTATCTCGGAGTCAAATACAACCAGTGCAGTCCAGTTTGGATACGAAACGCTTGTCTATTAATGATAGAAGTACGTGGTGCCGTAGTGTTGTATCGTTTGTGTATTGTGGGTTCGATTTCCACTCAACTTAACTTAGCTTCACGCTTTATCACTAGCCGGATAGCCAGAGAGAACGGAGCGCCAAACTATACAGTCCCACTCGAGGTAATGAAATATGTAATATTTTAATTTTGCGCGCTCTGGTAATGCAAAAAAAATATTTACTATAGAGTACCAAGATAATTTATAATAGTAAAGTAATTATGTATGCAGTAGCAAATATATCTAAATAATTATATAAATTATTTATGGACGAGTAAGAAATACTACGACAAGGCAACACCCAATTAAGGTAAAATTTCCAAATTTGTTACTTCGTTAAAGCGGACACAAATCGATTATCTTGCTCACTAATTAAACTACCTACCTAGTTACACAACAACAAGCTTTAGTTACTTAGAAAATTGTTTTTTTATAGATCATATTTGTAAAAAACCACTATTTAAGACGAAAATATGAAAGAAGCAATTTTTATTTACGTAATATATCTCTACGAAATATCCTTTTATATTCAAAACATAAAAGGATATTTAGTAGAAATATAACCCAGGGCCCCCAGACGTACGTCATTTAGGCAAAGCTGAAATTTTGAGGATTAATAGTCTAATATGTAGTTAGGACTGTATGTGTACATACTAACATCAAAGTGGGGCCCTTTTAGAGATAGCGCGAACCTAAGGTACACGCGTATATACGTTGAAGTAGAAACGCTCGTATTTTTTTAAAATATATTTTTAAGAATAATATAAAGAAGTTAAATGTATTATTACTAGACTTCTTACGTGAGCCTTTACTCCTGCCAGACGTCCTGAAGGTTGTTTAAAATTGAGGCAAACTACATTATACTAACAAGCTTTAATTTTATTCGCGAACGTTTTCAAGACCCCTTTTAAGCACCTGGACCAATTCGATGGCCCAATCGTCATCCCAGACAGAGATATATCTTTATTTGGTGATCCCTCTGAAAGGGCCCAAAAGAAAAGTTAGCGAGTACGCATACTGTCTTAACTACATATTAAACTAATAGTCCTCAAAATTTTAGCTTTGCTAAAATGACGAAGATCTGAGGGCCCTGAGATCTGGGCTATAAGTATATAGATACATTATCATTTTAAGCAATATAATAATAATCAATACATTTTAATGTTCAGGGAAGTTATAAAGACTCCCGTAGCATAACTTGAAAGGTCTTATTTTATTTTAAAATACATAAAATATTAATACACTATCCATTACAAGGTGTTAATTTGGCGTTATAACGGACTAAATGTCCCGGGTTTGACGACTCATAAAGAGATGTACCCCACACCGAGTTTGGTGCATGCACCCATAAATTACACACGACTACATTTACACTTACTTTGGTAAAGTTTAGTTTGAAACACGACGCGGTGTCTACGATCGTTAAAATTACATAATTATTCATAATAACGAGAATCGACGGCGCGCAGCCTCAGATTTATGACAGATGGTAAATATCGGAATGGTAGTAAAATTTATTTACTCACTCAAATTTACTTCGTGTATGTACCTACCTACTGTACCGAAAGAGCGTTTAATTATTTTATGTTTATCCATAAACATATATGCTTGCAAATCCCACAGACAAAATATGACATATTAAACTACTAGTAAAACTGATTAAAATAATTTATTTACTATAATTTTTTTAACTTGACTTTTTATTGGTAATATCCTCAAACAGCATAGAAACAACAAAATACAATTGTTACCAAATCTTAATAGAAAAATATGAAAAAAGAAACAAAAAAAAAACTAGAGGTATGTAGAGTTATGTATGTTGAAGTGGCTATAGCTTAAAAGTGATTCATAAAACGGGCAATTAAGATGTCATCGACACATTAAGATTTATAAGTAGCAATTATACGCGCCCAATACTACATGAATATTGAACATCCAAGAGCTATAAACAGCTTTACAATTACACGGTGATGAGGAAATAACGGTCGTCGTCAATAAATAAACACTTGCTAAGGCCATTTTAATGGATAAAATATTTTATATATGAATCTATACTACCTTGAACATAGTTAAGAAACTAATTCTATATTGTTTAAGTAATTGAAAACTTGCTTAATTCACTTTGTTACATGTAGTTATTATAACATGTTAAATATACCTATGTATTATAATAAATTAAACTTATGGCGCAGGGGCACAAGCGTGCGACTGTAACCGCGACAGATTGTGGGTTCAATTTTCACTGAAGGAAATTATATAAAAAAATATTTCTTTGCACTGGTAACGAGGCAAAGGCCTCTAGATTGAGCGGAAAATAAGTAACGGATTGTCTTAACATTAGGTTCCCTCTGCCTACCCTGCTATATGCGGGATACAGTGAGAAGCTAAATCGTTTTGTATTATAATTTGAACTACTAATAATTGATAATGTAAAATAGTTAGTAGAAAGACGTAAATGAATAGTTTACAAATACGTTAAGACTTGCGTCTTAAATGGTACACATTACTTGACAGTAGAAATAATATAACGCTTGAAACTAGCGAGTAAGCATCAAATTTTTAACGCTCGCTGAACACAGCAATGACATCTTGCTAAGTGCCCTCTTGTTTGCTCTACAGACATTTGTAGAAATGCCAAGTACACAGATTTAACACACAAATAAATAATTAATATTTAAAATTTATTGTACATACAAATTGAAAAATATTGATTACAATCTACGAATATAAACTAGCTTTATCTATATATTTTCAATTTGTAACTTCACGTGTTTGTTCACAAACGATAGTTCCACAAAATAAGTTAATATAAAGGCAAAGTTCAATTTAAGTTAGAAGAGCTATATAAAACGTTTCTCAGGTAAACACAGATAAAGGCCGCAAGTTGTTTCCGCTCACTCCGCTGGATGTTCCGCTTACAATAAAACTGCATATACCGATATCGTTCCGCGTTCCGTCTCCTCTCCGGGGATCTCCGCAATAACGCTCAATTTTAGTGAAAACAACCATAACTCAAAGCAGTGCACTCTGTCGTTTGTGTTCCTTTCTTCCTAGCAATTTCTATTACCATATAGACGCGCTACTTTTCAATTCTTTTCCATTAAACTTGCCGCATCGCCGTGCGTTCCGCTGCCGACTACGTCTATTCTAAAAATACATTTATAAGACGCTCTTTACTCGACCGCTGCAGTCCCCTGCGACTGACATTCTATTGCGAATTTCAAAGTATATTTTCACATGAGGAAAAGTGCCTCCGGTCAATGAAGCTTCCGGTCCTCGCCGGATGCTGCGATTCATCCTTTGCAAGCTTCCTGCTTCAAAATTAAACAGTTGGTAATTGTGTTGGTAAAGTAGATAATTAGATTTTCATAATAATATTTTAATTATATCCTTTAATTAGGTTTAAAAATTATTTATACATTTTACAGTTGCTGCTGCTTTAAGGTGCAAAAATATGTATGTATGAGCGACCTCCCAATTTGTCATAACAACTAAATACCATAACCAAAACACCATCCAACAATGTATATTGCTTTGTGTTTGACAAAACCGGCTGGGCATTCTTCCGCGAATAAAGACGTCTGCATTGGTAGCCGTCGGGAATTATTTGTTGTGTTTAACAAATAAATAAGATGGATTTTATATCACAATAGATCATTGTCGTGTCCCAAAACCGAACTTAACACAGGGATGCTGACAAAAATAAGTTTATCGAACGGGAGATGGGCTCGCGAGATAAATACTGGGAGCGTATTATTACCCCTTTCAGTCAATTCCTGCGAGACAAGTTTGAAAAAAATATCAAGTGCATACACAGATAAAAGAGCCAGCTGTCTATCCATGAATTATTCCCATTCTTTAAATTTATGTTAATAGTATACTATTAGAATTTAGAATAACAGTGAAGCAAACCGTATATGTTAGATATTTACTACGCTCTTCTTGATATTATTAATAACTTTAAATAAGTTGTGTTACCATTTACGAATTATATATAGGCACACTTTTTTGTCAATGGTATATCTATATAACACCACATTGTCTAGTGTCAAGTCGCCATCCAGTTATTTACAACTCCCATATTTGGCAACTGTTTGAAATAAAAAAAAAATAATTTGCTATTTGAAACCATTACTAAATAATTTACTATGTATTTCAACTAACAAAGAATTTAAAGATATAAATAAAAAAATAATTGATATCAGGATTAAGGCCAATCGTAGCGCAGACGTAAATGCTCCAAGTTGTGGTTCGATTCCCACAACTTGAACACTGACGAAATGAAGTATTTAATATTTTCATTTCCTAGCAATAGTAATAAGGTAAAGCGCGGCGTTGAGCTCCGCGACTCAACGCGACAACAGACAATGCCTTCAGAATTGGGCGAAAAGTGGGGAGAGGAAGTTTCCTAATTGGAAAATGGAGTGTCAAAATTAGCTTCCCAGGTTCCCTCTGCCTACCCTGGTAAGTGTAGAAGACAACGTGAAACTAAAAATAAAATTAATATGCGTAGTCAATGCAATTTCTACTTAGCAATTATAATTAGAAAAATATTACTAAAATAATAAACAGTAAATATGCAAGTTAACTTTTTAACTTATAATAATAAATTAATTCTAGTTATATTATGCAGAGGCAACTTGCAAGTTCGAGCACGATCAAACTCACGATCCTTGCCCGTGATCAAAACTTATCGATGTACAGTATGTATTAACATAAAAGATTTACCGAACGACAACTCTTTTAGTTTACGTGGTATATGAATTCATTTGTTCACGAAATTGCATACATTGTCATAACAATTGTCCCTACACGCGACCGACATGGAATGCCATTGTTTTTGTTGCTCCGAAAAATAATCATTTAAATTTTAAATATTAATTAAATCTATAAATATATTTTTTTGTGGCAGTAAGGCAGAAACGTGTCACTTTAAGCGCGACAGGTTGTGGGTTCATCCCCCGCCCGAAAAAATAAAATATTTAAAGTGTTATATCTTCGGTGTCGAGGCAAAGCGCGGCGTTTACTACCATCACTCATCACTCAATGCTTCCAGAATTCGGCGGAAAATGGTAAGCGGAGTATTTCATTACTAGGCTCCCTCTGTCATCCAGTTCCATGCGAAATACAGCGTGAAGCTAAACAAAAACTTTAGTAAAAAGTCTACGATTTAATAAATAACTTTACAAAAATAAACCGGTAAAAAGCAATCAATAAAACGCGCAGAACGACATTCAATATTTTCATAATTCCCACTATATCAATTTCGCACCTCTGATAAATGATAATTATACAAAAAGTTAATAAAAAAAAGGATCATATCAATATTTCATAAGATCAATTAGCGGGATGCGCGATAATCGCGTACGACGTAAGTAGGCTCGCGAGAGCCGGCGGGGGCACGCATCATTTGCCGCCCGTCCGCCGCGATTAAACCCCGCTCACTGACACGGGTGGGTGACCCACTGTAATTACAAATTGAGGATCGTTCACGGTTACTATGATAGTTTAGCTAAAATAAAATAAGATTTTTTTTAGATGTAGTTCTCTTTGAAGGAAAATTAAAATACGTAAGATAATTTAAGATTAAAAGAGGTCAAGTTAACTAATTAATTATTTTTATAACGAGATTTATGTCGATGTGAAGATGTTATATTATTTATTTATACATATATTTTATTTATATATATATCATTTTTTTATATAGCTTTACGTTGTATGCTGCACATTGCATGATAGGCAGAGAGGAAGCTGGGAACCTGATGTTAACAAGCTGTCACCATTAAGACATTGCGTGTTGAGTGGCGGAACTCAACGCCGCGCTCTACTTTCGTTACTAGAACGCGCAAATTGAAATATTAAATATTTAATTTTCTGTAATGGAAATCAGTCGCACATTTACGCCCTTGCGCCACGAATATAATATAATACGTCAAAAATCTTATTAAAATGCATTTCAAACTTCAACAGCGATGCTTGATTGTATTCGGCGCTACGGTCTCCCGCGTCGTATAAATAACATGAAAATATGTCGGACATTTCATTTTGTTTCTTTTTTTTTATATATATATATATACATTCAAGGACATATTGTATCAGATAAAGGATGACCCGTAATAGCGCCGCGTCATCTACTTTAGTAATGCACCTCCTGGCGGGGCGTCACCCTTAGCGTGAAAGAAACGAATTTTATTACGATACAGTGTCCATAAAAAAGTAAATATTAATAAATTAAAAAAAGACGCTCACGGTTCGGTCTCTCAAATATATTTATTCAAATAAGTCGCAATCAACCCGACCGTAAAAACACGCAGAGGGTTGAAGGGCCAGCAGTTTTATTAATATTAAACGAACGCTTCAGTTGACACAAATTGGCGATAAGCGAAAGGAGTAACTCGTAAATTTGTATATTTCTCTCGTAATTTAATATTTGAATGATTGCTAAACAAGATAAGAAATATAAAGTCAACAATGACCAAACCAACGGTTGGTAAACGTAAAAAGGAATAGAATAAATAAATTATACCAATGGCAGCTATAAACGACTCAGTGTGAGAACAATCAAACGTGGTTTGGTCGAAGTTGCGTTTCGCCAATATTATTATCGCTATGAAACAATAGCTAATAGCTGGTTTGCGCACGCGAAGTCATTTCATGTTGGTTGAAATAATGCCGCAGTTAAGGTTTCGTCGACCTCATTCAAAAGGAGGTGACCGTTTGATAAAAAGTGTTTGTATAAAAAAAATATGCAATCCATTTCGTTAGGTATCTGCTAGTGCAATATCGTGGTACATAAATTGCTCTCTGAGTTAAGCTTTTTGGTGCAATTTCATTTAATTCATTGCCCAGTTTTTAAACGCAATACACAAACCGAGAATCTCAACTACCAAAGTGCGGTGACCGTTAAGAACATAATTTTCATTGTTAGCGACATTCTCCTTTAACTGCTACCATTCCAACGGATACTCGGCCTCGACGACTAAAGCACTTAATTAAGGGCAATTTATATTAACAGGTCCACTACCCGGGAAACTAAATAATTATCAACGATAAACGTGTTTGGATATGTAAAAGTAAACATCGTGTTATGAGAATTTTGTAGCTTTAAAACGCCCACACAAATTGAATTGCAGCGAAATAAAACATAACCTATATGGGGTGAACATATGTAGAGCAAGTTTCAACCCGTTTCCAACATCTCTCACCCAATTTAATGGAGGCCGGGTGCAATGTTGTCGTTGGTAGATAGATAACTATCTAATAAAAAGTTTCCCGACGTAGTAACTTCAACGAACAACTAATGTGAGCTATTTGAGTGTCTCTCTAGTGGCACTTATACGAGTGAGTCGACGGGAATGGAATGTCCACTATAGACCACATTACAAAACCGAACAACAATGGAAATTAAATTTAAAATGTCGTTATTACAATAATTAGAATTGAATCAACTATTATTCTATTTATCAATACGTACGTGGTTAACAAATTGATTTATTTTTTATCGGTACAGCTATATGTAAGGTGTACTCGTACATATAGGATACTTTAGTTATATTAATAAGTGTGAGGTGTTTCACCTCGGCGCGGAGTGCGCGGGCGTCGGGGTCCCGCTGTGCGCAGTGCCTCAGGAATCTGCAGTTTAATTTATCGCAAACAATCGCATTACCATATCACTAACGTAATGCGCCCGAATCCATGTATCCGCCTTAAATGGTTTTTCGAGTCCTTTGTTGTCCAAATTTATGAACACTGTATATACAGTTTCGTTTTACCAGTATTATTTGTTTAAATGTGTAAAACAAGATAATGAAGCATTTTTACACAAACATTTGGCTCTGTGTGTTCGGTAGAAAAAGTCTAAAACGTACGGGAATCGTTGTAATTTATCCGTGTTAAGTTCCATCAAAGACTCGATGATTTGGAGATGATATTTAGAAATTAGGAAATGATATATTTAATATTTTCATTTTCTAGTTCTGGTAATGAAGCGCAGCAATGAGTTCTGCCACTCAACACGCAATGCGTCCAGAATTCGGAGCAAGAGGGTAACGGAGTGTCTTAACACTAGGTTCTCAGGGTGCATCCGTCTAACCTGTTGTTTGCGAGATACAGCCTGAAACTAAAAAATTATAACTGGTGTCACAGATACAATTTTTTTGTTTTATTTTACAATTTATTATGACTTTTTATTATATATACTGCTATGTACTATGTTATCAAATGTATGTAATCTTCTAATAGGCTTTATAGAAATAGAAAAAGAAAATATATATTTATAGAAAAATAAACCGTATCTCATGTTACCTATAATGGCCTACTTTTCATAAATATTAAAGCAAGAGGCCATCATTTTAATGTATTATTCAAATCAAGCCTCAACAAAGGGCTCCCATAGTTGAGTATAGCTGAGGTCGAGTTTCAAAGCAAGTATCATAGCCCATAAGTAACACAATACTCTTTACTGGGAGTGGTTGAACAAAATCTATATGGCTAATTGTATAAAACAACCAGTTTAACATATTTTAATGTTATATAAAGACCTCTCTAAGCTATTCTGATTCAACAAATATAAGGGATAATGATGAAAGGTTACAAAATATAATTAGTAGATTGAAGACAATAAGATTATTATTTGAAAAAAAATACAAAACTAATTTTAGAAAACAATATTTACCTCTGTTCGATCAATAAACTTCATAAAAAAGACAAACCGTTCTACACGTTCAAGGAAACATTCACGCAAAAAAAAAACAACTACAAGAACTACAATTTCCACACAAAGGTACAAACATGTGAATAAATATTACAACATAGTATTACATCGGCCCCCGTTAGTAGGTAACGTCAATTGTAATATTTTGACCGCTAACAACCGTGCTTACTTCATTATGTAGGGATTAAAATTTTTACATCGACATCATTGTTGAACGTAAAATCGGGTACGAAATATGCTCACAATAACATATGGCTACAAAGAACCATTCAAAATTCAGTCCTGATTGACGCGAGATCCTAGTAACGTGAATATTAGTTGGTTTCCATTTATATTATGATTTTTTTATGCGTCACTTTTATTGCTGTATTGTTAAGCTTCTGTCAGCCGCAGCGATACAAGAAACTTCTAATTGAGTAACACAATGAACAACTTTTTAACACTTAATGTTAAATTTTTTACTCGATCAAATATAATTGATTGTTGTATAAAAAAACTTAAATTTATATTAAGAAAACCATATTGCTGTTAGAAATAGGCAATCTGAATGCAATGAACTGGTGTTAGTGCCACGACAAATGTGGCAATTTAAAACTAACTTCAATAAAAAACAAGGCTTATTTTTACGCAAGCCCAGTTACTTATGCCTAACGAATAACGAATATCCTTGTGTTTAATTGGTTGCCTTCGCCACCATACATAGGCTGTTAAATGTCATCTTTAAACATATGGATTGCATTGAATTCAGTTATAAATTGTCTCCTTAGCAATGTTTACTCAGGATTCCTCAAAAGTAGGATATCTGTAAATGGGGATGGCTACTATAAAATCTATCATAAACGGAAATTTTCTATAAGTAAATTACCAAACTGTTTTATAAAACAAATTATAAATGTAATAGTCGTTTCGTTAAAGATATTACAAATTTAAATAAAATTGTTAAAGCAGATGAAATGCGCTGGTTATGTCGTAACAATATATGAGTATAAAACAAGAGGTCAGTCGTACTGCAGAGGCACACGCGTGCGACAGGTTGTGGGTTCAATTTTCACATGAGGAAATCAAACATGCAATGCCTCTGGAATTTGTCAGAAAATGGGAAACGAAAGTGCCCTAATTGGATCAGGGTGTCTTAACACTGGTTTCCACTGCCTATTCTGCTATTTACGAGATGCAGCCTAAAGCTAAAAAAAATATAAAATAAAGTATTTGACACTGCAGTAAAGTAAATTATTTCGCAGAGTAACTTAAATTATCGGGCCCAGGCCGCCATAAAATACCAACACTGAAAATTTTATAAGAGAAGAATACGTTGCCATATTTTATTAAAGCACAGTTTGTATTCGGGCATAAAAGTATTAAATTAATCTATAACGGTGTGCGTCTTTTGTACAGATATTTATACGGTTGTTCGATAAGCGCGCCTGTTGGCCACGATGCGTCTTAGCAAATTTGTTTCTAAAGCAAATATTACTATGCAAACAAATATTATTGATTACTTTTAGTTCCTCCGTTTACAAAGGTGTTTGTTATAAATTAAACAAAGAGCTCTAGTTCAGGGGTTCCCAATTTTTTCTTGGTAAAGGACCACTTTTTTATCATTATTGGTAGCAATGACCACTATGTAGGTATAATAAAAATTAGCTGTGGTAAATTTTGTGTTATATTACAAGAAACTTGTGTAATTCAGTGTCAAAATCGTGTGACTGTACACGCGACGGTTGCGGGTTCGCAATATATCGTTCGCGGACCATATTTAGGCCTCTGCGGACCATTGATGGTCCGCGGACCGCTGGTTGGGAACCACTGCTCTAGTTTAAAATACCAGACTAGTGGTGCAGATAGCGTGTGACTGTAAAGCGACAGGCTGTGGGTTCGATTCACCCTCACGGATATTAATTATTTAATATTTTCATTTCTTTGGTCTGGGAAGCTAAAAAAAACACAATATAACAATACAAATCAACGCAATAATGTTCTTGTCAAAAGTTCCACAAATGCATTGTAATGTCATTACCAATTTGAGCCGAGCACAAGATAAGATATTGGAAGAATTTAATCAACAACAATAGCAGTTCGTATAGCAATATATCAGGACACTCATTGACAGAACAAATTAGAAGAGTATCGAGTGCGAACATAACAAAGGCTGCAATTGAAATTTCTAAGATGCCTGTAACATTTTTCTTGGCGGTATCACGTACCGCCCGACGGGGGATGCCTCGAATCTTTGTACGAAATTCTACACAATAACGTTCTTCCGTTTATAATTGTACCGCGAATGCTGTATAAGTTGGTACGTGACGCACAATCGGAATGCCCGATAACAGTGGATAACAAATTATACAAAATTGTGCAAGGAATTCCTATTTTATTGTGGCGTCGTGTTTATCACCGCAGAAATTCCTGTTCTGAATATACAAAAATATGATCATGAAATATGCACGTGAATATACGTTTAGTCTATGTGTATTTAGAGTATGCTTTATTGAGATTAGGTAAGTTAATTATCAAACTATTTCCTGTATATAATTACCGTTTTAGAAAGATTTCGACAAAACTGAGACGTTAAGTGGCAAGTAAAATTTGAAGTATCATTATAAATATTTAGTTCATAAAAAAACTTTATAAAAATAACTTAATAACTTATATAGAAAAAAAATGTAAACATATTAGGCATATACAATTACACCGAAGCACGTACACGATCATAAGTCACTTCCACAATGAAAACATTGTTCATAATATAATAAAGAGGTGAAACAAAAAATCCAATCGTATGCCGATTACTATTAGATGTCTTTAGTGAACGAGTCGTTCAATCAATCATACGTCATTAGTCAGCGCCTACGATCGCCATTCAACGTAGACAATGCGAATAGTACCGACGACTCGTCAAAGAAAATTGCCAGAGTCAGTTACGTTGTATAATATTGACAGGTTACAGTTATTATTTCTTAATTTTTGTATATATCTATACACAAAAATGGATACAATTGTAATGTTTATTGACTTGTGGTTTACATAAGCTTCATACTTCAATATTTGAACCAAAGCTACCAACAATGTAGTGGTGTAAAATATTAAAACTATTAGTTAAAACTATTATTACAGAAAATTGCGGAAAAAATACAAATATAAATACTAAGAAATAATCAGCAAGATCCATAACTTTTGACATTGAATAGTGTTCAATTAGCAGATGCCATACATCGTGAGGTACACCGAGCAGATGCGGCCGATTGTTGGCGAATAACAAAGTGAGCCGGGCACCGCGACAGTTTCTAATTGTGCCGCGACGGTGCGTAATCCAACCGGTCCTATTGGCTGGCACGTTGCAACCCTGGCTATGAATATCATGGAATAGCAAGGCATGGAGATATAATGTTTATAATTACCCCATTTGCCTGTACTAAGAATTTACGAAAAAAAAACAATAAAATAAATAATCGTCTGAAATAACTTATATTCTATATTGTTTTAAAATTGAAAATCAGATTAATTATTTTTAGCGATAATTGGATAAACGTTAAGCTTTCCTTCTACTGTTTTTCATTTTAAATTGTAAGCCTGAATTTTGTGAATGTCACAAACTTATTAAACTTATTTAGGTATATACATATTTCCAAATGCAATAAATATTATTTGCCTACTCTATTCATCCCTTACTCCACCGACACCCTGTAGGTTGCCAGGTGTCGGGGCACTCGAATAAGCTCGAGTTGACTCTCGCGCGCCAAATTGCCCGTGTTGCGATCTGATGCACTACTATGGGTTCTCTAGTCGCTTGGAAAATCACTTCGACTTAACGCTTTATGCTCAACCACTTTTTATATAAAGAAAACAGTTTTGAAGATTGTTTTTATTCTAAATAAAACAGCACCTTACCTTATTTGTTGAAATTATAGTCGACTTAGAGTGTAAACCTGCTAACAGCCTATTGAGAAAATTATCAGGAGAGATAAAAAACGTCCTTAAAAAAACTATATGTATTATCAAAAGGTTTTTACAATTTAGAAAGTTTATTTAAATTCTCTACTATGTAAAATAAAATAAAGAATAACTTTGTATTTTTTATACACTTCCGAATGATATAAAAATATACTTAATGTACAAATTAAAAATGGATTTAGCAGGTTAACACTCTAAGATGACCTCTATCAATTTTGTGTAAGAAAACATATAATTCTTATCATCATTGCGATACTCGAAATGTTCATTACCTGCAACAAAAAAATAATTTATTTAATAATTTATAAAATCTTAATATTACTCGATGGTAATTTTTGACGTTAGTCATTTCATATACATAGTTTCTTTGGCAGGATGTTAATTAGAAATTTACGTGGGAATTTATTAATAGGTCGGCCGTGTATCCGATTAGATAACAAACTAGTTCATTACTCGCCTCGGATAAAGGTTCGAACGTGAATCAAGTACTATCCGGCTATGGCGCCTTTGTTTAAGGGCGCAAAATAAATGTTTAAGGGTGCAAAATAGTAGTTTTAGTTTATCCAGGATCCCCTCAATATAGGCATGATGAAGCAGTAGCAAAACAATGCAAGGCTCCGTTCGGGGGCGGGTTTGACGTGCAGTTGAGGAATGATCAGCCGTGTGGAAATGACGAGTTAATGGATTATACATGTCAGCCGACATCGAGATAAGTGTCACCCGCGTATCGGCCCTGTCGCCGGAGATTAGGAACCAAAATTACAAAAATTAATAACATAATGAAAATCAACTACGGAATCCTTTTACGCTTGATGAAGTCACGAGATAGTAAAAATAAGAAATGACTCAATATCTATCAGTTGTTGCATATTTTATCTATGTGATGTAGTTTTATATGAAATATTAGACACTAATTGTCACACTGACTCATTTTACAAATCAATTATTTAATAATATTTTTCTGACTTTAATAGTAGTAAAAAGAATGTTAATTAATTCAACCGATTGTCAAATATCTGTCAAAACTTCACCTTCAATTTCGTTAAATAAATTATGCTCAATATTTTATTTATTCTTATGTATTTATTAAACTGTAATACTAATTTGATATTGATATAAAACTAATGAGTTACAAATCACGCAAAACCAAAACAAAATAGTAAAAGTAATCTACAGGTAAGTAGGTGTGAACATAATTTTCCGCATCGTACGGGAAACAATAAGTCATTGTTGAACCGCTGAGAATTCGTGTATGAATCAAGAAGGCAAGTGACCCATATCACACGGGCCCACGCACCGTCATACCATACGGACAGTTGCGTGACGACTTGGAGCATTGTAAATTGAATACAGACACTCTATAACAGCTATCTAACATACGTTAAACAGCCTACAATAACCCACGATTTACCGGCAATCTATTCTTTTATAAAATACAAGCAACGCCTATCCACTTACGACAAAAAGTCAAAAGATCACCCGCTGTTCTTTTGTGATGTCACAACTTGGTCGAAAAAACGATTCACGGCTCCCCGTGATATATGGACTCAAGCTGTACACCTTAATTCCAGTTACACCGTCTGCTATGTGTGCTTAACAAGAACGATAATTTAAAATATTTTGCAAGCCCTAAAATAACATTAATCATGTAGGTTCAAGTCTACTTATTATTAATTCATTCATATTGCAGCTTTATTATATAAAAAAACTTAGGTACAATTGAATTGGTTAGATATATTTATATCTTTATAAAAACATAATAATGATTATAATATAAATGTACCAATATATAAATTATAATAATTAAACAAGTAAATACTTTGTACATGTTTATAAAGTTGACTTTGAAATTATTTCTTATATGAATCAACCATGTAAAATGTAATTTGATATAAATCCGAGTGGCAATTAGTTTAATAAAATGTTTTCAGCAAATTGGTGCCTTCCCAAAGCATACTGTTTAGATGTTTAATTTGATTACGGGTTACAAGTAGAGCGATGAGAAATTATATTAAAACCGTTTAAGTTAACTAAAGGGCGATGCAGATTCTCAGAAAGTGCAATTATTTTTTTACACAAATAACAAAATGTTTGATGGTTTATTTGATTGGATATAAAATATGATTTATGTATAACTCCAAGTCTATATGCACTTATATCTAAACTGATACTTGCGTATTAGTGATTTATTCTTATTAACAAATAGAATTACGCTCATACTTAGTAGAACATTTAAATAAATATATTAAATTAATATATTCTTTATTTAATTAAGACATAACCGCATCTAATGTTGAAAGATTCGCAATATAATATAGGCGCGCTGCTCTTAAGAATACAAGCGGCGACTTCGGCAATGGTCTAGCGCACTACCTGGGCAGCTGTCTCAAGCCCCCACCCAGCATTGAGAGCTTACCCCGCAACCATCCCTGTCCCGCTCACACCTAAGCATCAAGCGTATTGAGCGTCATAAAAAGCGGTTCCATTTACTAGTGTAGCGTGTATTTGCGTAGATGTGTGCGTCCAATGTACTTTTCTGTTACGAAGCTTCGTACAGTAGTAGAGCTAAAGGTAAAGCTCTACAGGAGGCGGTTAGAACGTTTTAGCCCCGGGCGTCGATTTACCTGTTGGAACGCGTGAACCGGCACGGCCTTGTGCGCGAGCGCAGCGCAGGTTTGACTCTGAGTTAGTTCCACCCCAGACTCCGGCGCGAGCGAACGCGTTACGATCCTCGCGTCGAGTTGCATATACGATCTTGTGCAATTAATGCTTACGCGGAATAAGAGTTGAGTGGCCGACTAAACGCGAACGCTCTTTAAGATTTACTAAGGCGATAATGCTATTACGTGCAAATATAGTGTTCAATAATAAATAAAACTATGCAAAAGTTATAGTGAAGTTAAGTGAAAGGAAAACGATGTGTTCTATGTGGCTTACGAGCGCTTTATTAGCGCTTAGCACTGTTCTACCAGTGTGGAGCGCGTCTTTGTCGGCAACGACGGGAACGCGATATCAAGCTCCCGATGAATGCCGTTGGAATACTGACGACGAAGAATCTGGAGTAACTTTACAGTGTCGATTAAGGACTATAAATAGTGAATTAGAAAATACAAATTTTAGTGCTATTCAACCACATCTTACTGTGCGACTTCGACTCGAATGTAGCGATGCTCTTTTCTTCCAAAGTTCTCTTGCACCGGCAAGTTTTCGTCAACTTGCAGAATTGAGAGAACTTACAATTGAATATTGCAAAATTGGAAATCTGTCAGACGGTGCTTTTACAGGTCTCCGAGAACTCAGGAACTTGACTATAAGAACTCACAACACCGATTGGTCTACAATGTCATTAGAAGTTACACCTACTGCGTTTTCAAGGGATGTGCAAAATCTTGAACGCCTTGATCTTAGTGAAAATAATATGTTATCTTTTCCTGAAGGAGCTCTATGTTCCTTAAGAAATTTGGGATATCTAAATATGACAGGCAATAGAATGAGAGATGTTACCCATTTTCAATTTTCATCAGCTCATCGACATCCGACAGAAAAATGTGGCGATAATTTATTGATTTTGGACTTGTCTAAAAATCTTATCGACACTATACCACCAGGCCTCCTCTCAGGCTTAAGACGGTTACAAAAGTTATATTTACAAGGAAATGGATTGAATTCAGTAGCCGATAGAGCCCTAGAGGGTCTCATATCATTGACAACCGTTAGATTCTCTGATAATCAACTAACAAGCTTACCACCTGAGCTATTTAGTGACACTAAAGAGTTAAAGGAAATATATTTCAACAACAATACAATTACTGTTTTAGCTCCGGGTTTATTTAGTGATTTAGTGCAATTACTTGTATTGGACTTATCTTACAATGAATTGACATCTGATTGGATCAATACGTCAACATTTTATGGGCTAAAACGACTCATGTTTTTAGATTTCTCTCACAATAGAGTTTCTAAGCTTGAGATAGCGTTGTTTAGAGATTTAAATAGTTTGCAAATATTAAAAATGCAAGATAATTATATTGAACACATACCAGAAAATGTTTTTAGTACTCTTGGAAATTTACACACTTTGATATTATCTAATAATAGACTTACACATATTGAAAGCTTTGCATTCATAGGACTCCCAGGTTTATCTGTTTTATCCATTGACAGTAATCTTATTTCAAAAATACATCCGCATGCCTTACGTAACTGCACTTCATTACAAGATCTACATTTAAATGGAAATAGATTAGATGAGGTGCCTATAGCCTTGAGAGAGATACCACAGTTAAAATCTCTTGACTTGGGAGAAAATCTATTAGTCAGCATTGAAAATGCTTCTTTTATGGCAATGCAACAAATGTACGGTTTGAGATTAACAGAAAATAATATTGGAAATATCAGCAAAGGCGTTTTTGATAAGATGAAATCTTTAAAAATTTTAAATTTATCAAGAAATAAGATTTATAAAATTGAAGCTGGTGCCTTTGACGGAAATATAAATTTACAAGCAATACGATTGGACGGTAATTACTTGACCGATATTGATGGACTTTTTGCCAAGTTACCAAATTTAGTGTGGCTGAACATTTCCGATAATCGTTTAAAATTGTTCGATTACGCTATGATTCCAACTGGACTGCAATGGCTGGACATTCACGCTAACAGAATTGCTGAACTTGGGAATTACTTTGAAATTGAATCGCAGTTGTCGCTTAGCACTTTCGACGCTAGCTCTAATAGGTTAACAGAAATAACGGGAAGCGCTATACCAAATTCCGTGGAAATGTTATATTTAAATGATAATTTAATATCAAAAGTACAATCTTATACTTTCTTTAAAAAACCAAATCTAACAAGAGTTGATCTGTATGGTAATAAAATAACTAGCCTAGACCCCAACTCTCTAAGAATATCCGCCGTTCCGCAAGACAAATCAGTGCCTGAGTTTTTCATAGGGGGTAATCCTTTAGAATGCGATTGCACAATGGAATGGTTACAAAAAATAAATACTGGAAATCGAGCTAGAACCCAACCTAAGCTAATGGACTTGGATAGTATATATTGCAAATTACTTTACAATCGAGGCAACGCTTATGTGCCTTTAGTAGAAGCCGCACCCCATCAGTTTTTGTGCAAGTACGAGTTTCATTGCTTTGCACTTTGTCACTGTTGTGATTTCGACGCATGCGATTGTAAAATGACATGCCCCAATAATTGTACTTGTTACCATGACCAATCATGGTCGGCGAATGTCGTAGAGTGCTCTAACGCTGGATATATTAACACATTACCCGAAAGAATACCTATGGAAGCTACACAGCTGTATTTAGACGGTAATGACATAAAAATGCTCCCAAGTCACGCCTTCATAGGAAGAAAAAGATTAAAAATATTATATTTGAACTCATCCAACATAGAAACCATTCATAACAGGACATTTAATGGTTTGAAAGAGTTAGAAGTGTTGCACCTTGACCATAACAATTTAATAACAATAGAAGGACAGGAATTTAACGGTTTGGATAATTTACGTGAATTATATGTAAATAATAACAAAATAAAAACAATCGGAAAGGAAATGTTTAATCATATGCCAAGGTTGAAAATATTACATCTTCATCACAACGCGTTAGTGACATTATCAATATGGCAAATTAATCCTGCTGTAACTGCAATTACTTTATCATACAATCCTTGGTCATGTGATTGTGAATTCACTGAAATGTTTAGAGAATGGACAAAGCGTGTGAACACAGTGACGGATGCATCTTCTATAACATGTGTATATTCTAAAAACAATGCTACCGATGTAGCTATTTACAATGAAAGTATGTTTGAAGACTCAAGATATGGCTTTAAAATAATCGAAGAAAACGGAACAATATGTACTGGATTACCAAGTATAAATAACAGTATAAACGGAAATTTGACCTCTACGAAAACTGTTATTAACGATGAAGAAACTAATTACGTTTTTGTCATTATTGTCACACTCATTGCATTCATTGTATTGGTTTTAATACCAATAATAATGTGCAAATATGGCCATGACATTAGAGTGCGAATTTATGCGTGGTGCGGCGTTAAGTTGTGTTCTAAAGAAGATGAAGACCATGATGAGCGTGAAAAGCTATATGACGTCTTCGTAAGTTATAGCTCCAAAGACGAGCAATGGGTCACCGACGCCCTTGCGCCCGTTCTGGAGGATGCGAATCCTCCATACAAACTTTATTTACATTATCGGGATCTTCCTGTTGGTGGATACGTAACCGATAACATAACAAAAGCAATGGAATCTTCGCGACGTACAATAATGGTGCTTAGTGAGAATTTCATCAAGTCTGAGTGGTCAGGTTTAGAATTACAAGTGTTAAGAGACAGACGTAAGAAATTAATAGTGATATTACTCGGTGAAGTGCCTCAAAAAGAACTAAATCCGGAAGTTAAATTGTACTTAAAAGCAAATAAATATTTGTGTTCTAGAGATAAACTTTTCTGGGAAAAACTAAAATACGCTCTGCCTAAAGTTTACGAAAAACCGAGAAATCGTGGAATGCCAAGTCCAAGGGGAGATGCTGTCCCAATGCATAGAAATCACCACCCTAGAAGTCACTTAGGGGCTCTACCGCCACCGCCAGTTCACGGAGCTCACCCTGTATTACCACCCCATCCATCGTTAGGGTCCCATCAAATTCCACCCCGGGGTTCACCTCGAAATCTTTCTGTTCATGTTTAATGTGAAACTTTACCAAGGTGCAGAGACTTTTAGTGAATGTGATGGCTAGTCGGTTATAGTAGGTATTGTATATATTATAATATTCGTTTTAGACTAAGTCTGTAAATTGTAAAACTTATAAATACTAAGCATTTTTCACTTATATTATAGAAATAATGATAAAATAAACGTCAACTTGTATTGCATTGTGTTTGTATATTGTGTTGATGATTACGAGCTGTGCTTGTAGGGCAAATTATTAATTAAAAATAAGTTAACTTGAAATGGCATTTTTGCCAATATCTGTGATACTTTAGTACTTAGTTAGATAGAAACACTAGTTTAAAATGTATATTTTGTAATTTAGTCACAAAAAATTATTTATTGTAAAAATTCAAAAAAGGACTGTGTCAAAAAGTGATAATGAAAATAAATAAGATTTTTAAACATATCATTTCTTTTATTTTTCATTAAAAAGCTTAAATAATAAATTATTCAATTGTAGATTTTAATTTCATATAATATGGAACGTACACCAGTTGTAATATATTTGTAATATTAAAACACTCATTTCTATAGTCAAATGTTGGTTAATATATTTATTTTTGTATGAAATCCAAAATAGATGGAACAAAAGAATCAGATTTAAAATTGCTAATATAAAACTAATTACATTCTCTATTAAATAATTAAGGCTATTTTTATATTAATAACAACTGTTGATAGTTATATTGTCATTTTAAATCTATAAAATAAATTTTTAGTTTGATATATAATAAATAAAAATTATTCTGTATTCACTTTTCATTATAATATAATATAATTGTCGTGTAATTTTTTTTAATTCACTTTTTTCTCATAAACTTGAAGTTGCACAGTTAGAAGTAGGATATACAATAAAATAATAAATAACAGCGTAATAAGATAAATAGATTAAGTTAAATACAAAATCTCTCATGTCCATTCTATTTAGTTAAAATGTATAATATATTTTTGTCTCTCGAATAAAATAAGTTAAAAACAATACACTTAAGTGGGTAATCAAGTACAAATTATTATTTAACTACAGAAGTAAATGGCAGTGATTTAAACTTATAAGTTTTTAAATTATATAGAAAATAATTATTATGACATTAATATCTATTTATTTCCATATATTGTTTATGCCTACAATGTTTTTATTTAATTCAATTCCATAATATGCCTGGTACATGTGAGGATTCTATAAGAAAACTGTGTAGGATGTAAGATTAATTGCAAAACGTAACGTTTGTTTTAGCTTCACGCTGTATCCCCCATATCGTAGGGTATGCAAAAGGAACCTAGGGTTAAGATACTTGGTTTTTCACGCACTGCCCAATTTTTTGGTTAAGTCAGTATTCATACATGATATGGGAAATCCACCTTGAGATCTTAATTTTGGAATAGTTCAAATTCCAATACATTTATCCATATATAAACTATTGAAACAAATCAATAAATATACAAATAAAATAATTAAATCCAACACCTACAATTAGAAAGCTCTCGTATATGGCCAGTTATTGCTCGACGACGAGTGATGGTCCAAGTACGGGCTGTCCGTCAGCAACAGCTTGCTGCCGCTGAGCCCGGAGCTGCTGCTGCCGCTCGACGAGAACAGGCTCTTGCTGCCCGCGTAGAGCGA
>DWAE01000070.1:0-23980 GCA_018237945.1 Heliconius sapho
TTAAGTAAATATTTCATCTCCTCGAGTGGGGATCGAACCCACAACCAGTTGGTTTACAGTCTAACTTTGTGCCGCTGCGCCACGACCGGCCTCATAAATATATAATAAATTCAATATATTTTTATATTATATAGATTAAACGTTATATGAGAGAAAATTTGTTTTTCTTCTTGCTCACGCTGTATCCCACAAGTATCAGGGTAGGCAAAGGAAAATTTGTATTAAAAAATTCCATTTCCCAATTTTCGAGGCATTGCGTGTTGAAATTTAAGAAAGACACTATCATTAATATATTCGTTTAAAGTAGTTATAACGTAAGTTTCTATAAGTAGTATAATACGTACTATTTTATGGTGATAAAATAACTAATGAACACAAATTTGTAATTATATATTTCGAATGGAAATCGAACTTTGGCTTAATAGATACTTAAAGATTAGAGAGCGTAAGGGAGTACCAAGAAATTTCTCCTAATTCCAACGGAAATGAAAAAACAGGATTTCCATTTTACGTAGACAAAGTTACGGAAGACAACTAGTCAATAAACGAAATCACATACATTTTACATATATCTAAGTTAATGGCTTGCAAAATACAGGTTCACTACGCATTATCCTCGTTGATATTGATTAACTGCAACTAAAATACCGGAAAATTGACAATTCTATATGTAAGGAAAATCGTGTTCTATTAAAATTGATGTTTTGAATAAACATTGAAATAACAAACAATGTTGTTGGTTTAAATATGTAACAAAACTGAAAGAAAAGATTGGTCTTTTTTTTGTTTACTTAAAAACAGCTTAGTGATATCTGGATTCTACGTTTATTGATTGCTACACAAGCAGTAATTTATTTAATAAAAATAAAGAAAATGTATGTCATTTTGCATATGGAAATAAAAATACATTTTTTTTATGTATATATGAATGACAGCCCGCACTACTCGATGTAGAACGCAGAAGTTTGTCATATAGATTGTAGGGTTCTTAGGGAATGCTTGAGATCACTAACCAAATTGGAGAAATGTCTTAACACTACATTGTATTGTTCCAGAGTCCAGCATCGGAATCAGACAGCAGCTCGGTGTCGGGCGCGAAGAGCCCCGCGGGGCCGCCGCTGTTGCAGCACCTACTGCAGCTGCAGCTACAGGGGCAGAACCCGCAGGCGATCGCACAGGTAAAGTAGAAAGAAGAAGTGAGTTATTGAAAGTTCCGCTACTCAACATATTGTCTCAAATTCGGGAGAAAAGCAAAACGGTGTGTATTGACACTAAGTTTTATCTTATTAACCATTTAAATTATTCTGTTTTTGGTCATATACAAGACATTGTTTTAGAATAAAATAAAACAAAGTGAATCAAAATTTCTGATGTCGTCAGAGGGACGTACATTAATAATCCGTATAGGTACAGAATAAGGTGCAATGCTGAAAACGAAAAATTGTTAATTTAAGTATTTACATCAAAATTATTTATTATCTTTTCTGATATATTTACAATTCTTTAATTCATAAAGTTAAATTAAAAAAAAGAAAATATAAATTAATATAAAAACAAACAACATTGGATAAAATTGTTTTTTTTTATTCGAAGTCAAATTATTATATCAAATTAATAGATTCTTCTATTCTAAGATTACTTTTTCCTTTTTCATTTTAAATAAATATTAATTGAGAAATATGATTAAAAAAAAAAACTAAATTTATTTTATTTTTAAAAGAATGAATATAAAAGTTATGAAATAATTAATTGATTTGAAATTTTTAACTAACTAAAAAAAATACTTTTATAATTGCCTCTGAGAGTTTTAACTATAGTCACGGTTCGCTTTTAATTTATTTAGCTTTTTACGTATTTTATCTCAAGTCCTTAATTATTTTACCGTTGTCTTTCAAAAATATAAGTAGAAAGAAAATAAAAATTAAAAATAATCAACTCATCTGTAAGTAAATAAAATATTATTATTGATATTTTGTATTGTAAATAAAATATTGGGTAGGTATTTGCGTTTTTATGTTTATTTTTTTACTTTAGGAAGGCATACGCGGTGCGGCGTTGAGCTCCGTTACTCAATAAAAGCCAATAAAAGAATATCAAAGTTTCATTTTAAGATTTAACTTCTTAATCAAATACACAGTCGGTCCACTGATAAGTAGTAAAACTTAAATAAAAAATCACTCGCATGTTCCAAAGCCATAAGTAATGCACTAAGCTAAACCGAAGTGAAATAAAAGATGGCGAAACCAAGTGAAATCTAGTAAAATAAAAAAGTACACCGAAATGAAACAGTTGGCATATATTCGAATAAATACGATGTTTCTGGGTAGAAAATCATCGGACTTTAAATGCGACGATGGCGATTTCGCTTTCCACTCTAAGAAATGAATTATTTAATATTTTCTCGCTCTGACAACAAGGAAAAGTGAGGTGTTGAGTTCTGCCACTCAACAATAAGTCTCCCAGGTTCCCCCTCCCAGGTTCTCCTATGTGCGGGATACAGTATGAAGTTAGAAAAAAATATATAATTTAAAGAGACCATCGTTTCTTGTGTGTCAAAGGGCATTTTACTATAAACACAGTGAAAGCTAACACGATTTCGTAATTATTACATTAAAATTCAATTTTGGTGAAAAATAAACAACGGCGTGAATTAACACTACAATCTTTGTCTTTGATAATTGACACATTACACTATGCCCCTAGTTCCAGCAGATGATCGCGGCTCTTGCGGCTCTCGGCACCGGCCTACTACCCCCGGCGTGGATGATGAGACCGAGGCAGGTTGATAGGTGAGTACTGTATTATGTTTTTGTTATTTTCAGTGTGTAAAATTCCCGTTCCGTTACTGAGTGACTGACAAAAGAAACTACTGAACTTCTCGGCAGTTGGAGTGGCCATGTCGGTTGGGAAGTATACGGGGTCATTTAAAGAATTTCTTGAAATTCCTACGAGAGTGGGAAATAACGGATTTTTCTATTTAATGTCTTGAAAGCCATCTAACTAAAGTTGTGGGCGACCACTCTATCTATATGTAAAAAAAGTAAATTGTATTGATTACTGACAGGCAACACACGGCCAATACTTGAAGGTGTAAAAAAACCTAGGAATGGCTATTTTTCTTGAGAAAAAATTGTGATAAATTTTCGCACATTTTAAATAAATATCGTTAACCTGATTAATTGCGTACGTTTATTTAAAAATGTGTATATTTGGAAGTTCGACGTTCGTGCACTTTGCAGCAATCCGTGGTCTTCCTGTGACCATTTGCTTAAAGAATTTCACTTAAAACATTCTTTACTCACATTATTATGATTTATTTCTGACTTGAGCTCCGCAGTAGCTAACTAAAACTACTTTGCTGGTTATTTCTATCAAAATATTAACTATTCATTACCAACCAACTCCGACAAAGCCACGGGTAGAAGCTAGTCATAGTCATAAAGTATTCAAACAGCAACGTCAATATAAAACATGTACAGATAAGATCAAAACAAATAAATTAAACGACATCTTTATGTATTCACAATTTACAAGGTTCTTACATAATTTATAGACTAAAGTGTGGCTCTAGCGAAATAGTTCAGTATTCAGAAACAGACCGTTCTAACGGCATTGACTCAAATATCAAGAGGACGGTATTGAATCGATTGTATTAATTATTTTGTTGTTTTAATTGTAATTGGAGTTACCTGTTGGCTTTGTTGTTTTTAGTTTCACGCTGTATTCCGCATATAATAAGAGGGAGGGTAAAGATGAGAAACTTAACCCAATGTTAAGTTACTCCGTTCCCCATGTACTTTACAATTTGCGAGACATTGCGTGTCTAGAGAGTGGGAGGAACTCAACGCTCTCTTTGTTAGCAAAGCAACAAAATGATATATAGCAACAATAATTAATTTCTGAAGTGGAAATTGAACTTACGCACGACGATTGTGTGTTTACCATCACTGCACACCAACTGCCTCAATGTATACTGTATGAATTTTTTTTTGACAAACTACCAGTAAAGATAAATATAATAAAAGAAGTTTGTACTTACAAGAATGATTTAAATCTTGGCTTTTAATTTAGTTTTATATAAACGTATTTAAACAAAGAAACAATAATATGTCCTTAGATAATTAACTTACTACTACACTTCCTTGTAGTATAGGCAATACCAACACACAATTTAATATAAAGTTGAAAAATCTTAAAGAATTGGTTATTTATAAAATATAAGCGTCTGTCTATATATCAGATATCTTTTCTTTTCTCATTTTCAGCTTTATGCTATGTCCGCATTTAGCGGGGTAGGCAGCCCTATGAGGAAAGGAATGAAATTATTTAATATTTCACCTTTTTGCATTTACTTCAAGTGGGAATCGAATTTAGAACCTGTTGCGTTTACAGTCGCATGTTTGTGCCCCTGCGCCACGACTGGCCTCTCCGATCATCCTCTCTGATAAGTTAAGAGTTCAATTTAATTTTTATATGAAATTAAATTATTAAATTAAAGTTAAAAAAAAAAAGAATCTAACTAGTTGAACTCGAAAAATGTAATAAATAATCCATTTATCGAAGAAGGCTATAGGCATTACATTACATTATATTATGTTACATTACATTAAGAGTTAGAACTCTATGTAACCCCCTATATCTGTTGAATTTGTCATATTTCATATAAAACTCTTAGTTATTTAAATTAAAACTACGCGGTATAAGCTACAAGCAAAACCTAGTCATCATATAAAGGCAATGTCTTGGTTCACATGAATATATAAATCCTTGAAACGCCATTTGTCACTCAAACGACTAACAAACTAGTTTCTTAACGCGGTTTTACTTGAACCGGTTTCTATAAGCCTCAAATATGATCAAGTGACTCGACTGAGTAATTATTCATTATGCGGCTTAAAACTCTAAGATTAAAGGTTGCTCTAAGAGCAAGAAACTGAGTAATTTTGTTTTTATTATTATTTAGACACCGTTGTGGCGAAGTGGGATAATATATCTAGAAGTAATATGGTTTTGTGTTTCCATTTTTATTTTCCCACTTTGGTAAACAAAGCGCGGCGTTGAATTCCGCAACTGAACTGAACACTGAACTGCAATGTTCCGATAGTTGAGAAACAATATATTAACACTAGGTCCCTTTGTCTAATAACCTGCTAAGCGGTAAAAACGTAAAGCTGCTTTTAATTATTAAAATTATGGTAAATATTTATTATTTCATAGGTATTTCATATGTTTGGGATTTAAAAAGAAATATGTAAAATTATATGTTATATTAATCATGTAAACATCCCGTAACACTTATAACATTTTATATGAGTACTGTATCCTGCACACAGCAGGGTAGGCAAAAGGAACCTAGTGTTAAGACACTATTCGTTACTTTACGCCGAATTTCGGAGGCATTGCTTGTTGAGTGACGGAACTCAATACCGCTCTTTGCCTTTGGCACCGTTCATATCATAAAAAATTGTAAAAGTGAAATGTATACATAAAGTGTAGAAGGGATTGTTTTTTGTATGGTGGACAGAATCTAGTGTTATTATAAGATACTCCGTTTCCACTATTCCGCCCAATTTTCGGGACACTGCTTGTTCTCCATTATTATTTATTTTTCACTATCTACCCATGTAGAGAGAAGATGTAAAAAAGATAGTGGAAAAGAAGTAAATACAATATTAACGAATAATCACATTAAATTGCCAACCATATCTCAATTTTCATATCAACCTTCGCTCTGAGATGCGCCTTGTTAACATTTTATGTAACACGCGTCCTCGCTGCCGAACTGAATAAATTTACAAATGCATTACGAATTATATTAGGACTGTAGAGGCCATTATATCGAATCCCGTGTGTAAATATGCGCACGGATCATGCGTATTAGCGTTTTTATTTTCACGTGAATCTCGCTTTTTGTGAGAGTGTACAGTCAATTCTTGTTTTTGGTGAATAGCGGATCTTAACGCCGCTCGCTCGCTTTGTCTCGCTACAATAGGGAAATGAAATATTTTTTTTTCCGTGTGCTTTCCCCATTCGCCACGAAAGAGTTCATATGAGGTAGCACATATTGATTACGCAAGTCTTGGCGCAGGCCAGGCCAGATTACGCCAGTCTTGGCAGAGTGGCAGGGGCAGTTGCGTGTTGTGTGGCAGTGTTCAATGCCGCGCTTAGCCTCAACTCCAGAGCGAAGAAATGGAAATATAAATTTAAGTAAATATTTCATATCCTCGAGTGGGGTTCGAACCCACAACCAGTCGGTTTTACAGTCACATATTTATTATTCAATATATAAATAATGTCTCATTGATGTTCTTATTTAAAATGACGATATGTTTTGTCACAATTATCTATACTATTTTTTGTACTAACCACAGTAAAAATGACGAAAATGAATAATACAGGTTATATTGGAGCACTTACCAGCGGTGGTTTGGAAATTGGACATTTGTTTCGCCATTGGCTGTAATTGTTTATATATTGTATTGTATTTTGACAGGGTTTTTTTTATCTGTATATTTCATGGGACTATTATTAATTAATAAAATCTTTATTTACCAAAGATTAAAATCAAATATGTTTAAAGCTTAAAAGTTTTACTTGATTTTTATTATTTTCACATTGCGAATATACAGAGAGAGCTACAAAATCCCTAAAGGCACTAGTGTAATGGTACAAAAATTCTAGATAGTAACATAACAAATAAATTCAAGAACATCATCAATATGTAGGACACATACATACAAACAATGCTAGGTCTCAATATACACAGTTTATCAATGATATTTGATTTATACCAACCTTGGAATTTCTATTTCAATCCAACATTATGTAACTTGGCTCTACATATTAAGGGAGCTTATTTTTATATAAAAGGTTGAAGTCAGGACTGACTTCCGAGACGGTGATAGCTTCTTATAGGACTGACAGTACTGACATTTTAATGTAACTTGATTGATGTAAAAAAAAAATTAACTTACATATAATATCAACCAATGCATTTATGATATGCAGTATAAAATAATATCTTATATCGACAGGTCTGGCCGTGCAAATCTTTAAAAACTTTCAGAATAAAGAACAATGTTTCTAATTTTTCGTTCTAGGCCACAGAACAAAAGTAAAAATGATCAAATGAAAAATGAATGCCAACAAAGTAGCCACTCTAGTCCATAAACTTCTAGCATCAATTACATTAGTATCCAAACAAAAGTATTCAAACGGCCGCGTCATATGCACCTGCAGTATATATAGTGACCCAAAAACTTGGACGCAAAGTAAATTCACTGTCATTCTAATTACTGACCTACTTGTATACAAACAATAGACACCCAGCTCATTTGAATAACAAATCCAACTAAATATGCAACCTTGCTTTATTTTAGATATATTACGGATTTTTGTTTTGTGAATCGAGTAATATTGCATCGTCTCTTTGAACTGTTTTTATCGTAAGATTTTTCATTTAATTTTTTTGTTCTCATACATTACATATATTTTTTGTAATGATGATGATCATTTTTTTCTTGTTACCCCACTTTCCGTTCAAATTTAGAAATATTACGTGAACTCAGTGTGCGGAACTCAACGCTGCCCTTTGCCTTTTTACCAGAGCAAGGAAATTAAAGTAAAAAATCTGAAAACCAAACCTTTACAGACATCAGTGGGGCGGCCACTATTACAGTACGGCCGATGTGTCGTGGCTGCCTCGGTGTGCTTTGTAATTGTTTCTCTAGCATGTTTCCTGTTAAATAAAACGTGACTATATTACATAAAATATAAGAAAAAACAAATTAAAACCTAAGTAACCCTAACATCCTTTGTAGTACCAACACACAATAACAACGCGTTATGAAATTTTTCACGTGTACATAATTTAAAGTGGCTGTTCACGAAACGGATTCATGTACTTCGAACTTTCTGAATAATATTTGGGGTTCTCTGAAATTTTCCATTTATAGTTCCAACTTTAAAATATATTTAAATGCTTTTAAAAACTTAATCTAAAGTAATATTATACAGCTGACAAGTTTGTTTGTTCGAAAGCGCTAATCTCAGTTTCTAATTCTAATTAGTCTTCCGCACTTAGAATGTGTGACGTATTTGATAATTTGGCTTAACTGCAAGTAAAAGCTACTTTTCACACTTCCGTTCCTGTCTTTTAACCAAACTTTTGAACAATGCCAAGAATTTTTGAAAAATTTTTGAAACAACAAGAGTTTTTGAAACAACGAGAGGTAGAACTTAACACCGAGCTACAGGTACGCTTCAGAATTCGTCAAAAAGTGGAGATCGGAAGTGTTTTAAGGGGAACGGAGTGTCTTAACATTAGTTCCCAGGTTCCCTCATGCATATCCTACTATGTGCGAGATACAGCGTAAATCTAAAAAAACATCAAAAGGATTTTTTATTGCAATTTCATAAACAAAATTACATTTCAAACACATTAAACGCGTCCTGAACACATGTTAATATCAAAGTCGTATCTCGTATCAATACATACATATGTACGTACGTAGAGTATGTACCTGCAGTGTATAGAACGGATATTCAGCTTGCAATCTTACTCTTAGGTCGTACGTGAGGAAGAAACGAACTTTTAATAACTTTTCGATTTCATATGAAAAATATATGAAACAATTTTTTTATTATTATTATTATGACTAATAACATGGTAAAAGAGGCAGAGGGAGTCCTCGGTTGATCTTCGAGAACATAGTAAGCATAATATTGGAGAAAGGTCACGTAAAAAGCACCAGGATCCCTCTAGCTAAGAAATCTTCTTATTATTAGTTATTTTAACCAGAAATTCGAGTTTACTTAAATTAATTGGTTATCTAGTTTCATCTAATAGATTTCTTATTTGAAATGATTGGGTATAATTCTTATTTTGAGGAATTTTCCTGAGGAACGGAGTGTCTTAATACTAGGTTCCCTTCCTACCATGCTATATGCGGGATACAGAGAAGTGGAAGTAACAAAAAAATTCTTACAGTTTTTACAGAACAATTCACATTGTATAACTTAGCTTAAAATAGTAAGTTGCTTAATATTATATTTTTAGTACTTAAATTAATTTTCAAATAACAATACTACCATATTCAAACCTACACATAGATAACATCATCTTATCTCATAATCTTAAAAACAGCTAAACTTTTCATTACAACCTCCCAAGCATTTCAAAACAACATAAATCCCTCTATAAAAGACGCGTCACGTCAACGTAACGCTTTCATCTCAACAAGCATCTGAACGGATGCTGCGCCGACAATCTTTCGTTGCGGAGATGAATTTTGAAGTTTAACGGAATTTTAATCACGATATCAAGAGTTCAGGATTTAGAGTTTTAACTATTTTTTAAAAAGCAATGTGCTAGTTTATTTATTTAAGGTTTCTTATGTGTGTGATGCCAGCAACAAACAGTGTCTAACTGTAATCACGACGGTCAGGAGTTCGCTTCCCAGTCGGGGGAATTTATTATTGGAGGAGGAATGAATTATTTCCATTTGCTTGCTTTAGTAACAAGATAAGATAAGCTCAGCTTTTTTGTTTGGTCAGTTAATGTCCTAATAATATGGCAGAAAGTGAGGTTTGAAGTGTCTTAACACTATGCTCCCTCTGACTACCTGTAAATCTGATATACATATTTACTTATTTCACGCAACCGGTGTAAAACATATTTATTATTCCGTAATATAAAATAATTTCTAATATTTACAAATTCAAAAAAGCATACCATTAAATTAAACCAATCTAAAAATATATCTAAAACTTTTATGGTATTTAAGAACGTCGAACATATTATTTTATAATTTTCACGCTCATATTGCTGAAGCGATTGAAAATTTTCATTGTTTTCTCAGTAATATGAATATAGTGTGTGTAATTTTTTTAAAATAAGATAACGCTATGATACCTTTTGAAAATTATATATTTATAATTGAATTTGACTGCGACATAAACTGAAAGTATATCTATGTTATTATAAAAAAATAATCATTAATGGTTATTAAAACTCTTTATATTAATAAAGATAATAAGAAACAAAACTTGTTTCACGTTTTTTTCCTGTTCCTGTAGCAGGGTAGGCAGAGGGAACCCATGATTAAGTTCCGCTACTTAGCGAACGGAGTGTCTTAACACTAGGTTCCCTCTGCCGGATACAGCAAGAAGCTATTTTTTTTATTTTACTTTTTAATTCAAACTCTTGAGCCGGATTAACTGTGTATTTAGTATTATACATTTTTGGAATCCCAACGTTTTGAAAACATTGCATTACTAATGTACTCTACGGGTAAAACTGACAGACGGGTGCCACCTTTGGACTGAGGTGAATGTTTAGGAACCAAATATACAGGGTTGATGAAATTAAAGAGTTTCATTTAAAATGTGTAATACTAGTGCAAATTAATGAATATTTTTTCGCTCTAGTAGCGAGACAAAATTCGACGTTGAGTTTTGCTACACAACACGTAATGTCTCCGAATAACGGAGAGTGAGGAACGAGGAGTGTTTCAACCCTAGGTTTCCTCTACCTACCCTGCTAAATGTGAATTACAGTGTGAACCTAAAAAAATTATACAAATATATATAATAAAGTATATTTATATAAAAAAATATACAAAATTACTTTATTGCATCAAAATAATTTGTTTTCAATTTCAAACTAACAGAAACTTTGAACACAAAAAAGCTTACAAGCATCTATCGCTTACACAACACACAACAACAGTAGCGTTGGTACTGTTGTTTTGTGGTGTATATCAAATAATTTCAATAGTCAAAACAACAATGTGCGCTTTTGTCGCCGTATCACGGCGTCTACTCGTAGTGTTCACGTAACGCGCTACATCTGCCAACTAAACTGGAATATCGACGTGTTTGGTACCTAGCTGGGCTATTGTGTGGTTTTTTTATATAGAGATTGTATGTTTAAGGTGTATGACAATTTGAATGTTATTTATTACGGTTTTATTTCTATTTTGAGTATATTAATTAATATAATGCTCTGGTGTCGAGGCAAGGTGCGATGTTGAGTTCCACCACTCAAAACGTAATGTCTCAAGAATTCGGCGGAAAGTTACAATTTTGATCTTATATCTTCTTTCTATCTTTAAAGATAAGTATCGTGCGATGATTATTTGTTTATATAAAAACACAAGCATATAATTCGAAATAGTAAATAAAACATTATAATATTACAATAACTAAAACTGTTACGAAGCAGCCTATTTCCCCACAATTTCAATACTCAAGACGCCTACAAAAGCTTTGTCGATACGTCACCGCGACTCTATTGAATTCAACATTTCGTTCCACATCCTAGAATGACTGACGGACGGATGCGATGAAGCAACAGGCTTAGAAAGGACCTACTTTTAATTATAATAGTATTAATATTTATAAAAATACAAATATAAACTTACGATTTCGGCATTTGTTGTTTTGAAATGAATTTATCGGTTTTTAGTTTCGGTATTTTGTTATATGATTCGATTGATTGAATTATGAAGGTTTTACATTCGATTTCCATTTGGGGGAATGAATTATTTTCATTTTCTCGCTTGTGTTCTTATGTTTGTGTGTAATGTTTGTAATGTTTCGAAAATTGGGAATGAAGTTCAGCTAAAAAAGTAACTCCAGAACTTAGTCTTTATCTGTCACCTAACTTTCATTCTTATCAATGATACTGAGCAAATTCAAATCCCGCTACGTTTAAATATTTATAGATTTTGCAAAATAATTTTCCATCTTCAGTCTAGTAAAACATTTTAAAAATTGTAATAACAAATTGCTTTATCTATTTATAGGCATTTTTTCACAATTCCACAATCGTAACGCCCTCGTGTCACGAAAGATGTAACCTTGCACTGTGAAATACAAAGAAAAATCATTTTTTGTCATCGTAGTTACTGTAATTAATCGAAATCGCTCATTATATTTAAATTATTCACACATACAACTGTCTTTTGTAATTATCGTTCGTTTTTTTAACAATGGATACTGTTAATTGTTATCTGTTGTAATTATATTATTATTATCTTATCTGTATATTGGAAGTATTTGATTTAAATATAGAGATTATAATAAGTTTATTTTTTATATAATGTACATCTTTACTCCAACGTGTGCTGGGCCGTCTTTAATTAAAAGACTTTAATTGCTGTGGTGACATTTGTAATAAACTAAATTCACTGAATGTCTGAATATCATTTGAGATATTCAGCGTAACTTAACTGATAAATCAAGTGATTTAATCACTAAATCATCATCGCTATTTGTCGTTTTTTTAACCATACCAGAGCAAGAAAAAAATGAAGATATATAAATACCCGTTAACAAAATGATTTTGATTTTTGTGATGGATTCACACGTAAAGTATTATCTTATTTTCATTGACTTTTAGATTCGTAATTCCATGTGTAATGTCTCGAATTCGTGCAAAACATAAAGAACAGTGTCTGGACACTAAGTCACCTTTCCTTCTATATGCGAGATGAGAAAGTGAAGGTGAAAAAAATAAGAATGAGAACAATAGATCTTTAAGAATTAGAGCACACAATCATCATATTAAGTTTGACTCGTCTCATTGTACGCGGCGATTTTCGTAATATACTTATGTTTATATGAAACAAGCATGTAGATCAAAAATATAACCTTCAATATGTAGATATAGGTAGAAATAAAACTCTTCAGTTATTGAGTGACTGTCATTAAGCATGTAGCTAGGTTAGGTAGGTTAGGGGAACAGTAAAAGAGAATTCCTCGAAATTCCTACGAAAACGGAAAACGCAGAATATTCCATTTTAAGCCTCACAAAGAAAGTTGGGAGCGATGTTTAGTTTGAATATAAACAATTTTAACCTCCTAAAGTATCTAAGGTTAGAGAGTGTAGGAGAAAAGAAATAAGAGGGGAAACGGGAAAAATGGAATTATACATTTGACGTCTTACTGTGTCGACTTTTGTTGGTAAACAACGTTTCGGGTGATGACTAGTATAGTATAATTTACATTTAGTAATAATAGCATGTCATTTAAAACCATGGCTTCAGTATCTCTGACTGTCTAACACATTCTATTCAACGTAGTATCGTCATTGGAGACGTTTCTGCTAGATAGATAGATAGAGAAGATATCTTAGTCATATAGTTAGAAATACTGGCTGCCTCTTGTCATGTCTACTGTAGACAAAGATTGTAGGTTTGATATTAGAAATGTAAATTTATATGGAATTGTGCTTTCTATAGTTTATATAATATGCTACGTCCGTATATCTCAGGTGATATTGGGTGAAAGAGTAGAACGGATTGTTTCACATTCGATTTGTTTAGGCTTAATTAGGACAATTAAAAGATTTCCTTTTAATTTGAAAATTTTAAAAACAGTGCCAAGTTAAGAATACAATATTTTCATCAAGGCAAACCTTATTAATGTTTTTACCACAACAAATACAATAGGTTGAAAAAAATACATACGTACATATTTCTTTACCTTTTTTATACAATTATTTCTAATGGATATCTAATTCATTTCATGTTTATTGATTAATATCTAATTAACATGAAATGAGTCAAAATCAATCATAAAACAAATAGAAGGAAGTGATACACGTTTACAGAATTTTAAAGTGCAAAGTTTACGGAAAAACCATTCCGTTTCTAAGTAAAATGTCCTAATATGGTCATGTTCTTGAACACATTGGAATATTTGATCGACTATCGCATATTTGATCGCATGCAATATTTAAGTAGAATTTGTTATAGATTGTATAGTTTTTTTTTAGTTTAACACTGTATATAGCACATAGCAAAGTAGACAGAGAGAATCTGGGAACCAAGTATTACTCCCTTACCATTAAGACACTTCTGTTCACCATATTCTAAATGTAAAAAAATCGCACAATATTAATAAATAAAAATAGATATTAAAATTAAAAAAGGTATTATTTTTTCTATTTTTGATAACATAAAAAAAAACAGGGGCTATTACATATTATTGATGTATTAATCTTTCACCTCCACTCCTTGGCCTAAGATAAAAAATCATTTACCCCAGAAACATTTTCATTTAAGATGTTTTTTAAAAAAGTATATTCAGAACGAAAAATAAAATATAATTTTACTAATTAGTATGTAGAGTTCGACGAGGGTAGTTTTAGTGGTTGTGTTTTATAACTACCTTGACGAAGTAGGACGAGAGTTTTGGTTCAGCATACATTTGAAAAATTAATTTGAATTTCATGAATTTTTGTGCATAGAAAATTTACAAATGATTAACTTCACTCGGTGTCTCGCGTGTAGCAGGACAGACAGGGAACTTAATGTTGAGACAGTCAACTTAAAGTCAAAGTGGCGCTTTGTTTTGTGACAAAAGCCCGGATATAAAAAATATAACCATCGCGTTTACAAAAATTCAAAGGAAGTAAGTAATATTCAATATATAAATTATATTACGATAAAATTAGGGACAGAGTGATTTAATACAAATCTATGTTAATCGGTGTTTATTTTTTTTCTTTACCACTCGAGTCACCTGTTTAATCTGTAACTTTATTTTTTGCATTTTAGGATTAATTACAAAAACATATTAAACCATTTAACTAAAATTATAAAAAATGCCATACAGTTTAATTCTTATAACTTATCATTTAACATAACGCATTTCAAATACAAATGACGATTTATTAACCCTTACCTAGCCTTATTTTATGTTTAACTGATTTTTAGCCAATTTAAATACATTCAGCTTTACGCTACATCCCGCTAATAGCAAGGTCAAGAGTAAAGGCAGAAGGAAACTACTGTCAAGACACTTTATTCCTCACTTTTTCTGAATTCTAGAGGCATTGCGTTTTGAGCGGCGGAACTGGACGCCGCGCTTTGCCTCGTTACCATAGCTAGGAAATGAAAACAATATTTTTTTTTTCTCCGAGTGGGAATCAAATCCACAACTTGTCGCGTTTACAATCTCACCCTTGCGCCCCTGCGCTGCGACTGGCCTCATTGTAGCAGGCAGGCTATATGTAAATACACATAGTCAAATAAATCAAATCCCAACGTCGAATAAAAGCTAATTAACGTCTCTGAGTGTCATTGTAAGAATAGAAACTTATCGACAAACATTTTTTATTGTCTTTTGTCTAGATATATCGATCGTATAATGGATTGGGCCTTTGATTTATATAAGAAGGGGTAGAAAAGGGCTGCCTCCCGTAGTTGGCTCGTACCTACCCTATGTAACGTAAACGTATGATAATCACGGCGCCCTTTACTCGTATCATTAACATTACAAATACTACGATGTATGGCTGGCTAATGCATTCCGCCCAGACATGTACACTATGGTACCTAAATGAGACTTTTTATAGGATTTTTGTTCTTTGATGGCGAAAAGTCTAATCTTACAGTTCAATTTGGTTCCTTGTCTTTTAAGAAATTTGCCTTCTTGACATGTGATGTAATTAAAATTTGATAGTTCATTTTCTATATTGAACTTCTTCGATGTTCATTATTAATAATATATAAATAATGGTATGCTTTAGTTACTTTAGGAGTAAATATATTTTTCTTCTCTTATTAATAGAAAAAATAGTAGCATTCTGTAAAATGTCACTAATTGTACTGTAATTCAATCATAGGTACATATTCAAAAAAATATTTTTTCTCTGTTACTGAGTGTGTGACAGCTAAGACATATATGAAATGGAGTGATGGGTACTTCTCTAAGAGAGGATTTCACAAAAAATCCTACGACGGGAAATAACGAGCTTCTCCATTTATAATCTTATAAAGTCCATGCAAGTAAAGTAACGAGTGACGACTGTAAAATAATAAAATACAGATTCAGAACATATCATGTCGTCATATCGAAACATATAACAATCATTTCCCGAAATTCTGATGAATGTAGAGAACCAAATATCTATTAGTATTCCTTCAGCTTTACGCTGTAGCTCGCATACAACAGGGTAGGCTGCTGTCAGACACAAGACAAGATACTATTAAAAATCTTCGTTCCCAAAAACGCCCAATTTCCGAAACATCTCCCATGTAGTGGCAGAACTATAAACCACTCTTTCTTGTTAACTGGACAACAGTGTGACAAAATGAATATAAATTGTTTCTCAGTCAGACACTATGCCCTACACCACGACCGCCTCAATTCTATATAATAATATTTTTCTGTAACGTTTATTCTCTCCAACAGCAGGCTACCCGAAGACAAGGTAGCTGCACCCAGCTCATCACCAACGATCGCGGAACAGCCCCTGGATCTCAGCGCGAAATCTACATCCAGCACCAGCGGCACTCCACCTCCTGACACCAAAAACGTGGATAATGCTAGGTTTGTATCGTATTTTGCTTTTAAATTTTTTTTACACGAGTTAATACAGAAAAATACGTGAGAAAATCCATAGACTGTAACTGTAGAAATCCATCGTCAAGTTAAACTGGAAATAAAATAATTTTAGATTTTTCATTTTTTTTTAAGAAAAAAAATTTTTATTTACACGTTTTTTTAAGTAATTATAAATCCGATCACCTCTCAACCATTCTCCATTATGACAAGTCAAAATGCGACGTTGACTTCCATCACTCAATAAGCAATGTCGAATGTAGACGAAGTGGAGAACGAAGTGTCTGCCCACAATTTTTCTACATACCAACTTATCATTTCATTTCGAAATAATAGAAAAGTACGTAATAGTACCATGACGTAGAGTTTTTTTTAGTATAAAAAGCCTAATTAGAATAATGGATTTTCCACCGCCCTAGAGACTTGTATTTTTACCTGACGAAATATACATCGGTGAACCATGCCATGGAACTGATGGCCTTTTAGATACGAGTTGGGAAATTTACATCGAATTAAGGTCAAAGTGTTGTTTAATCCACTTACTGTTATGGGTTACCCTATCGTCTCTCCTATTTTACTATTTTTAAATGTTTCGATTATATTATTCGACTTTTATTGAACTTTATTCGGATTTGTATTATTACATTTTGTTAATGGAAAGAAGAATCTAGTGTTAAGGCACCCCGTTCGTCAATTCCCGCCTAATTTTGTTGACATTGTGTGTTGAATACGGAAGTTTATATACTAAAGTGGGAAAGTGAAAATTATTTTAAAATATTTCGGGTATATTACCCGCCCTTGATCTTAATTGATACCGATCAGTATTTACGTTAGTAGAAAAAAGTAGAAACATAAGAAGAATGTTCAAACTTTCCGTTCTCCATTTTTCGAATAATTCCCAAGATATTATCCTGTAGAGTCGTAGAACTTTGTCTATTACAATGGGGAACAGCCATGTTTATTTAAAACAAAGATATTTTTTTCAATCCAGTTGTAAATTATAAATTAAAACGTATAAACGTTATGTTGTGTTACTAAAAGATGGTCAAACGACTGAGTTGGCACTTAATTTGTTTCGACGAATTTATTAAAGCTTGCCAGATTTTTAAGAATTTAGAAAAGGAGAGTTATTTCTCTATGTTCTGTATATTTTTTAGAAAAGAATTAGAAGTGCAACCAAAATATAAAACGTCAATAAGTTTCTAAATAAAAAAAAAAACGTATTGAAAAATAATTTATTTCAAAATCGGTTAAATATAATAAGATGACGCTAAAATATATGCTAAAAATTAACGCTCAAATTTCAGTTAAGAACGTAGTAAGAGCACTCGACCCAATTTTATTAAATGAAGAAAGAGCCCGTCAAATTTATCTTTCTTGTGGACGTAAGGGGATTCAGTTTTGAGTATATTATGAAGGAAAAATCTTGAATATGTTGATTTTTTATACTTTTTAGTATCTCGGACTGTTGTCTTCTATTGACAACAATGGGTTAATCCTAAATATTAATTTTTATTTTTTTTAATAATGACAAAAATTAAGGCATATTCACGTTTTTTCCGCAAAGTATGGTAAATAGAGAGAAATAAGTGTTACAACACTCCGATATTCGAGAACTGCCCAATCTTTAAACGCTCTCACATTGCGCGTTAAATGGTGGAACTTAACCACTTGGTTACCTTAATTAACTTGGTACCAAGAAAATTAAGGTATCATATTATAAATAAATAATAATTCTATGAAAGGAAACTCAATATTTTTGCATAATGCAAGAACAAATCTAAGCACAAATAAAATTTTACAAGCAATACAAACAATTAAAATAGAAAACAGAAAAAGAATATTTTATAAATGTTGTTTTTGGCCAAATAAAAACTGAAGATACTTCACTAAAGTTAATTATGTAAAGTAAATTCCACTCATATACATACACCACACATAGGTATCTACTTGTCAATGCTAAGCTTGAATAGAACCCACAACTACATATTCAATCCTATTGAAATTCGACAAAAAAAATCACAAACTACCATATAGGAACAGTAGGAGTAGGTGCAGGTACGCCACAAATCAAATCCACACACAAAACAAAAGTTAATTACAAAAACAAAAGGGGATTTTAATACAGGAAAAGTTTCAGGAAAAGCCGATTCGCCATGACCATGGTATATTACCCATTAAACCCATGGTACCAACGGCCATACCCATTCAATGTTACCGTATTACACAATAGTGTTTCAACTTATTACCACGGTCGTCCACCTTTGACAGCTATTGTGATTTATAAGAGCTAGCATGTAGCGCGGGTTCGTAAAAACGATTGGCTTCCCTTATTTTATATTGGTGCTAGTTAAATTTTGATATTCTTTACGGTTTTAGTATTGTTTTCTATTGTGTGGGTAATCTTTTGTTTGTGGACTTCGTTGTGGCTCAGATGGTATATGGTCGTCGAATGTGATGGTATTTGGTTCAAGTTTGAGGCATGGCTTAAAATTCAATAAAATTCTGCATTTAATGGCATTTTTCCCTTTCTTTGAAGAAAATTATATACTAAACAACAAAATCGATTTAGAAATTTTGAACATAATAACCTATCACAGTCATGCCTACTGATATTACACAACCTTTCAATCTCTACAGTCTCGTTCATTTCGCGGGGTGAATAGAAAATGCGTAAAAAAAAAAGAAACTCATAAGTCACTTCGTTCGCACTCCATCCATTTAAAGCCTATTGCTTGTCGGGTGGCTGGAACAAACGTCGCGCTTTGTCTCTACACACAAAGCACTGCGTTGGTTGGAAAACGAAAATGTTTTAAGTATATAAACATTAGCCTAAAGCATGATTCCCGTCAAGTTAGATTTCTCAACTGTGTTATTATGGCAGCATTCTTATTTGGATAGGTTTTTTTAATTTTATTTAAGTACTTGTATATGTATAGAAATACTAAACAGTTAGGCCGTAGTGGCGCAGCGGCACAGCGTCTTAGTGTAAACGCGGCGGTTGTTGGATCGATTCCCACTCGGGAGAAACAATTATTTTAATTTTCTCACTTTCATAACAAAAGAAGAAACGCCTACAGGTAACGCGATGGTTGTGGGTTGCATTTTCACTTAGGAGAATAAATTATTATTAACTTTTTGCTATTTCTTATCATACACTAGTTTCTCTCAACCTACTCTGATTGCATTTTTCACAATAAACGAAAAAAAAAATTGAAATATCCGATGTCCCAATACTCAAATATTATCATATTAAGTGTTGATACGAAATTGGCATACGATATAAACAGTTCATTGAATCATATGAATAAATATTGCATCTCAGTGTCAAAGTACTCGTATCGTAAGTCAACGTTCTGCCCTCACACTAAGATTACGAAAGAAAGTTATTTACCCACAATTTTATTATTTGTGACTCA
This sequence comes from Heliconius sapho, assembly GCA_018237945.1. Classification (NCBI taxonomy): domain Eukaryota; kingdom Metazoa; phylum Arthropoda; class Insecta; order Lepidoptera; family Nymphalidae; genus Heliconius; species Heliconius sapho. The sequence goes on from DWAE01000070.1 coordinate 19,773, forward strand.
CAGTCACAAGATGTTCTTTCGTCTGTCGGCTAGATATTGGTAGGTTATGTGTGTAGGTTACAGAATTATATTCTGTACTGGTTGGTTGCTTGTTCTATTGCCGATTGAGTTAAATGCGTTAATTGTAATTAGACAAAATATGCTTTTAATTGCGTTTAATCTTAGTCCATTTTGTTTTAGAAATTTGATTTTTTTTACTCTACGACCTTCTTATGTCTTACATATATGTGTATTTAACCAACTGCACAAGTAATATATTTTCACTGTCCTATATTTTTTTATTATAGTCTATAGATTATAATATAAAAATATATAGACTCTATACTAATATTATAAAATTTAAGAGTTTGCTTGAACGCGCTAATCTCAGTAACTACTAGTTCCAATTAAAAAAACTCTTTTTGTATTGTATAGACCATGTATAGAGAGAGGCACTTAGTATATGTCATACACAACTCTTACCCTCTTAGCCACTAAAGCCAAGTACATGCATATAATATGTATTATCATAGTTAATTTATGTATTTTATCGACACAGCTCTCAAGTTTTTTTATTAACAGAAAATAGCTGATTAACATTTTGCATAATGATATTGGCTAATTTGAAATTCTTTAAAAGTTTCATACTTATATAATAAATATTCGTTATATGCTTTTTTTATTATCTATTTTGTATTTTTTTATTTGATATTTATTTGTATTACTATGATGATGAAATACCTATAGCTTATAATCTTCCTCGACTATCCAACACAAAAATTTTTTTGACTTAAAGCCCAGAGATCTTGAGATTGGTGTGTTCAAGCAAACAAACTCCTCAGCTTTAAAATCTTAGTAAAAATAGTTGCATAATAATAATTATTATGCAAATATGATAGCCTAAAATGGATTAAAAGTTCTCTCAAGATAGATATCAGACTTGAGAGTGATTTATAAAGACGGGATTTAATATATTGTAAATTCACTTTATACACTACACTATAACAGCGCTAAAATAAAAAAATAATAAAATAATAAATTAATCGAGTAACATTGAATAGGTAATTAACGAGTAAACGATGCAGCCGATTCGCACTTGACCTATATTTTAAGCATAATTCTTACAATGGCGTTCTGCCCTTTACTTTCAATACCTACTATGGGGGTTGGTCATAGAAATTATAATATCTTGTTGGGGGATATCGTACTTACTAACCCTGATTGCCGGAGAGGGATAAATGAATTACATAAATATAAAGTAATTATACTCTTTTTATTCTTTTAATCTTTTAATATTTTTTTATTTCACGCTGTGTCCTGTATATAGAGAAATAGAACCTAGTATTAAGAGTTAAGACACTCCGTTTCTCACGCATTGTCAAATTTTCGAGACATTAGATGATTTTGATGACACGGTTGACGGAGAAATGAAAATAATGGGTATCGTTCGAATAAAAATCGACCCCACAACTTTCAAATTTACAGTCAGACTCTATAAAAAAGGCCTTTATAAAAATAATACTTTTATAGTATCTTTTGTTATAAAAGCTATAGGTAATATACTATATATTTTAGCAAATAAAAAAACTAATTCGTCTACATAATCATTATTATTCATAATTTGTACATGGTAATGGTAATCGAAGGAAATAAGCACCCTACCTTTTTTCAAAACGGAGAAAAAAATAAATACAAATATAATCGTCAACAGAAAAGGTAAATTTCTACCCACGATAGCATCTAATAATTATTAAACTTTAATATTAAAACGAAAATTAAAAGCATAAAGGTTAATCGTGACTTTAAGAACCCAGTGACAAGTCACGCTCTACTCTTTCCAATTAACTAGATGCGTGTCTAATAAACGAACCTTGTACAACTTGAAATAGAACTGCTGTAGCGCTTGTATGCGCATTTCAGTACATAAAAAATATAGGTAGGTTTTCTTTGTCATATACAAGATTTAGGTGCAACAACCCTAAACATAGACACAATTGTCCGTCCCCAGTAATAGAGCAACGTGAAATGTTCAATTGTCCTAACGCATCGCTGAACCAGCAAACGGACCTCATTACTCGAAATGTCCGCATGAACTAAGTTCAAAGCGTACACCGTACAAGAATGAGGCACTGTCTCGATTCAGCACCGATATTATGCACGATATTCAATCGATAACAGAATAAATTCATTCTGAGCCCGCGATATGGGTCGCGCGACTCGCCAAAACAAATAAAAATGCAACGATAGTCGACAGTACATCGACCTTGCGTCCGCGACCCGAAGACACCAATATGACTCCCGTCTCCTCTTAATAGGGTCCGATATTCCCTGTCAGCGGTACGGAAAATAAGAAAGTAAAACCCAAGATGAAACTAAAGACGACCGTTCGGCTCTGCGCCACCGGCGACCGTAAATCTGCACGCTGAAGCTCCATTTCGCCATAACCGATACCGAGTTATAGGAGACGGCGAGATAAAGACGCATTCATACAACGTTATCGCGGTGTTGCATGAGTAAATATTTCGAGTTGCACGTTATCTTGAATTAATGCGGTTTTGAAATATTGAATTTAGTTTGGCGACCGATTGCCGCTCCGTCGTTTACAGCTGTCGACCCACATTGTTCAGTGATTCAACTCAAACTTCGGATAAAACGTTTATCTTTATGTGTTCAGTTAAATAAATTTGCTTGTTTACTGCGAAAATCTTATGAAATAAACTTTTGTAGATTGAAATGTATGGTGGAACTTGTCATATATAGATTTTATCGTAATAGACAACTATAATATTTTTTTAATGCAATTATTTTATATGATATTGATAAAAAATATAAAATAATACAATAATATCGCGCGCGTGTTTCCTTCATTGTGCGTTAGCCTCTACTCTTTTGCCCATTTAGACCGTTAATATAATTTAACGTATATTGTCTTATGACCCTTAGCTTTCTATGTTTAAAATGTTGTCCTAAAATTTTAAGAGAAGATTATGGATTTTAAATAAAATTATATATTTTCATTTGTATCCAATGTTTTTAATATACAACACAGCGTTGGTTATCCGGATATCCGTTAACGGCTGGCCATTTTTCCGGCAATTGCGTACGATAAATTTGCTTGCCCTTACCGTATCTTGCGTCAAGCATTCGTTATTTTTTTCTACTTACGCTCGGCATAACTTTCATAAAAGGTGTGAGACAATAACAAAATTCATTATTTTGGTTCATTTATATATCATTTGATTGTTACAGATTAAAACGAGCAGTCCTCGAAGGCTCCAGCAACAGTGCTACAAGACGAGCTTACACCGAAGATGAACTGCGATCTGCTCTGCAGGATATCCAATCTGGGAGGTTGGGAACTCGTCGGGCCGCCGTTGTCTACGGCATACCTCGCTCCACTCTTCGCAACAAGGTCAACAAGTTTGGTCTTATGTCGGATACTGGCCAGGAATCAGATCCGGATAGTGAACCCGATAAAGCAGAATCGCCGCCATCCGTTATCCTCAAAATACCGACTTTCCCACCTCCAGATGAAAAAAGTCCTTCGCCAGCAACGTCCATCACTACCCCAGTTACACCTATCACCCCGCTCCTACCACCTCAGCCACCGCTCAATCCACCATCCCAACTTTTACTCCCACCATCAGTTTTTGCAGATCCACCTTCCTCTCAGCACCTTTTTACATCACTAAGTGATGTCATAGCAAAAAGCATCAGCCAAAAGTTCCAACAGCCACTAGATAGACCACAACCGTCGGACCTGCAGTACATGCGAGCACCTGATAGACATGTATCCGTAATTAAAACTCCTCCAGACAATCAGAGAAATTACGCAATGCCCAGCAACTCAAAAGCTACGCCTAATAACGGGCAACCGGCCGCCGGCGGAAAAGGCACTAGGCCCAAACGTGGAAAGTACAGAAACTACGACAGAGATAGTTTAGTGGAAGCGGTGAAAGCGGTCCAGCGCGGTGAGATGTCCGTCCACCGCGCGGGCTCATACTACGGAGTGCCGCATTCGACGCTTGAGTACAAAGTAAAGGAGCGGCATCTGATGCGGCCGCGAAAACGAGAGCCGAAACCCCAACAGGAAGTGAAGCCTCAACCTCCGAAGCCTCCACCGAAACCTCCCACAAAGTTCACCAACGGATTGAACGGACCGGACAGCTCCCCCAACTACCCGTTCTGGCCGGGAGGGTTCGCGCCGCCGGCCCCCGACCTGTACGCGT
>DWAE01000071.1:0-23899 GCA_018237945.1 Heliconius sapho
CACAACCAGTCGGTTTTGCAGTCACACTTCGTGCCGCTGCGCCACGACTGGCCTCTATATAAGCCTATATAAACGATAACTTTAAATCGTTAAACAAATCAACTTCTATCGTTCATAAATAATATATTATTATTCATGGTACCGAAGCTAAATAACTAATGTTTTATAACGCAACACGTGTGACTCCTGGCTCATGTAAACAAATATAACCGGATTGAAATAAAATATTTTCTTTATATATTCACGAGAAAGAAATATTCCGTAACAGAACTTCTATTTTTTAAAATGTAAACAGTGTAATGTATGTATGTCTATGTACTTATATTAAAATAGACAAATGAACGTAAATGGTAGGTAATCTGTCAGTACCGTACATATTGTAATGTAGGCAGAGGGTATGAAGTGTTAAGATACTCCATTCCCCACTTGGACTTGGCCTACTAGAACGAGGAAATGAAAATAATTTGTTCCCCAGAATGAGAATCGAACCCATAACTGTTAACCGCCTTGTTAACCGCAGTGCGCTGTGCCAATGCGCCACGACGATATCTAACATAAACATATGTACATATATAAAAATAAAAGTCGATTCAGTTTAACACTGTATCCCGCACATAGCAGAGGCAGAGGGAAACTAGCCGAATTTTTCGAGGCATTGCGTGTTGCGGAACTTGATGAGGTGAATGGCGATACTCAACTTACAACTCAACACAACTTACTTTTGACTTGGTTCCAGAGCTCAGAAATGAAAATTTATTAATGAAATAATAATTCAGTTATTAGTATCGCACCCCACAACCGTCACGTTACAGTCACATCCTTGTGCCCCTGCGCCACAACGGCCTCAAACATAAAATACGTTATATATTAAAATTAAAAAGTAGTACCATCTACTATCTGTAATCATTACTTAAGGCGCACTGTGAAGAACTAAACTAAAGCAAGCTAGATTCGTATTAAGATCGGAATGCGGTTTAAAAAAAAAGAAAATATATTTTGATTAATAGTTAAAACGCTACAAGGAGATTTACGAGAAGTGTGTTAAAAACTTAAATTGATTGATCTTGTGATTTTTTCTACTAACTTATTAAGTTTTATGTTGAAAAATATCTAAAAGATACACAGGTAACACTGCATCAGAGAGAACCTGGTGTCAGGACATTTCATTGTCCGATTCCACACAAATTTGAGACATTGATCGGGTGCCGGATCCCAGCGCCGCACCTCTTCTTACCAGAACGAAGGCATGAGAATATTCGAAACCCTGATGAATGATGAATGAAGTGGATAAATGCCAATCAATACTAAGTTGTAATACGTAGCAACGGCAATATTATTTAACTGTGTTTACATATAAATTAAAAATTACTTTTTAGAAAACATAAAAATTTGAACATAGCTGGATTTGAACGTGCACCTCTTGTAAACCGTCCATGCGCGTTTCCTAAGTGTGGAATAGAACTTCAAAAATGTAAAAAAATATAAAAATATAAGTTTATTCCGCATGTTCATTCACATTTGATTCTAATGCATCAACAAAATAGTACTTCATTATAATAAATGTAAGTCATTCATAATCCATGCAACGGCCAAGTTTTAACATTACAAAGCGAGGATGCACTGATCCGTGTCTGTGAAGAATAGGGTTGGCTAAAATTAAATTTAATTAATTAAATATGAGATATGAAAAATATATGTTAACTAGAACATTAGATATTTTGTAACATTTACAATAATTCAGTGGTCATAAAAGAATGTAGAAACGTCTCAATTTTATTGTTTCTCTCTACTATAATGATTTACTAATGTGATTATTATAAAAAAAAGATACGTACATAAAAATGAAACAATTTAGAAAAAAATATCCTAATTGTATCGAAATTTTTCAGCCTATCGTAGCCCTACTTTGTGCACATACATAATATACCAACTAAACTTTAGACGACCAGCCAACCTTATCAAATGCATTTTATCAATCGAACAATAAACCTACTTACTGTTCAGATTATAAGCACTTAATTCGTATGGCATATGTTTTTTCGGTCTGGTAATTTCGTTATCGATTTCACATGACTGTGGAGAAAAAAAAATTGTTTATATAAGAGGCCCGCCCCTATATCCCCCACAAAAAAAATTGATAAAAGTAACCTTAGATATATACACACAACCCTGTTATATTATTTTTTTTTTCAAATAAATATTGAAGTTCACACTATTTTCGAGAATTTTATTATAATACGTATTATTAATGTAGCTAACGCAGTAAAAGGTCACAGAAAAGAAGACATTAGTATATCGTACAAATAGGATGTTAATAAATTTTCACAAACTTATTAACATTCTAAGCGGCTTCTACTTATGGTGGAAACCATATAAAAATCCATATCAAGTAACGGAAAGCTCAGTGCGCTAAGTAACTTTATTTTTTTTATTTATTTTTAATTATGCGCGCTGTATCCCGTTCATTGCAGGGTGTGAAGACACTCCCGTTCCCATCTTTCGGCTGAATTATGGAGTCACTCCGTGCTGAGAGGCGTAACTGAACGCCGAGCTTCGACTTGTTACTAAAGCGAGAAAATGAAAATATTAAATATTTGACTTCCTCGAGTGGGAATCAAACCCACAGCCTGTGGCCACTGACCACGACTGACCTCAACGTCAATTTGTTATAGGTATTATAGCAAACTAAAGCGTAATATATATTTTCCGTGCGTACTGTCATTACGCCCGAAGGAAAACCAAATATTAAAAAGCTTGGCGACCTGCTTTATTTTTTATGATGAATCACAAGATGAAGAACAAACAAAAGCATAGTAACACCTCTTTGCAACATACCTAATATTAAACTATGGAGACTATAGAAAGAAAGAAAGCCCAAAAAAAAAATTTCGAACCCGTAGTTCCTGATACTAGCGCGTTTAACCAAACTAACTCTTCGGCTTTATAACATAAGCATAAACATAACTTTACAGCTTAAAATTTGATATATATTAAATATATTTCTAATATTTAATATCCGCAATATACAGTTCAACACAATATAAAAAACTAACACAAAACAAACACAACCTTTCAGTTAGTTCTCGTCAAAACGAAACGGACGTCACTTTTTCAACATGGCCCAAAGCGTCGAGGTAAAAAACGCATCAGACGCTACTTTTTTTTCCTACAACGACGCCATGACGCACTGTGACTTCCTTCCATTGTGAGAATTTTATGTATTGTGAGCTTGACTTAGTAATATAAATGCGGTGAGTGTCCCTTCATTATGCTTGTTTGTTGGATGCATGTAGGTGATGGATGGTGGTGGAAACGTGATTGAATACAGCTAGAAGTCAGTTTATAAAATTTTGTTATAAAACATTGTAAAATTATATTGAATTTGGTATATTTCGTTCTGGACCTGCAGGTCTTTTAAGATTTTAGAATTGTATGATTAGTATAACTATCAAATTATATTGTTATAATAGAATATATTTTGTAATATAAATAAATAAGATTTTATCAATTTTACTACTAGGTAGAATAGGCAGAATTCTGGAGGCATTGTGTGTTGCGTGGCGGAACTAAACGCCGCGCTTTGCCTTGACATACTTGTAAGAGCGAAGAAATGCAAATATACATGTAAATAAATAACAACAATACGTGCTGGTGGCGCTACACCTGCCTAGTACCTAGGATGTTTTCAGGGTTCCGTACCCAAAGGAGACCTATTACTAAAACTTCGCTGATTGTCTGTCTGGCTGTCTGTCCGTATCTCATGAACTATGATATTGGAACAGATGAAATTTTCACAGATGATGTATTTATGTTGCCACTATTTCAACAAATACTAAAAAAAAACAGAAAAAAATTAAGGGGACCGACTTACACTTGGTCGATTTTCAATACATAAATTTAATACAAGGATTTAGAACATAGATAATAGCAATTACAGTATATTTTTTTTACATACTACAAGGTCAGTCGGTTATAAGCTGCTTTCTCTTGTAACGATTATGCAGTAAGTACCGACTATAGCTTACGCAAGGTAAAACTCGGTGATCGAGTTTTATATGGACTGTTTCTATAAATGCCCGAGTCCTTTATCTTATCTTTGTAATAAAGCATAGTATTAATAAATCACGAGCTTACATAGAAAATTAGTTAGTAGTCTAAAGGTTAAAGCAAATATGTATTTCGTATGCCTCAGATTACGCGGGGCAGGTAGAAAACTTTTTCTTTTTTCTGAAGATATTTACATTAAAAATGAGCTATACTGTCGTCTGGTCTCAATATATTTGTTAGTTAAAGCACATATATTTATCTAATTGTGGCTGTATACATATTCATTACCGAAAGAAATAAATTAAATCAGCTTGACGCTTTATCCTTTACACAGCAGAACAGAAGTGGAAATATAAATGAAAATCAATATTTCACTTCCTCGAGTGGAGATTGAACCCACAACCAGTCGATTTCACACTCACACTCAGTGCCTCTGCGCCACGATTGGCCTCATTACCGAAAGAGAATCGCTCAAATTCAAAGAAACAACACCAAACTGAATTTACCGTTTCTTCTCTTAGTAAAAAGAATACTTAGATATTCTTCAACTTGAACATTCGTAGATACCGACAGTTCTATTTAACAAAATTTCTGTGACAACATTACCAATTCCTCACAAACTGGACCATTGCTTAAGAGTCAGAGCACACAGGAGATAAAGGAACCGTTGTCGAACCCAAATGCAAATTGTAAACTCTACAATACGCGTGTCACAGCCTTAATCGGACTCAACGCTTTGTGACTTGGCATATTCAAATGACTGTTGAAGTGTAAAATTGAAATGTTGCCTTAATTTAAAGTTAGTGAAACAGCTATTGTGGTTTATAAATAAGACAACTATCGTAAATGAATTGGTTTTTTTTTGTTTATCTTTATGGATCTCTCATATTTTACTAGATAGAAAAAAAACAACTGATAAATATAAATTAATTTTATTTAAGTAAGTACAACAAATAAATAAATAAATCAGCTTCACACTGTATCCCGCACGCAGCAGGGTAGGCAGAGGGAACCTAGTGCTAATATACTCCGTTAACCAATTTCCGCCGAGTTCTGGAGACAATGCGTGTTCAGTGTTGGAACTTAACGCCGCGAAGAAATTAAAATATAAAAGTAAATAAAGATTTTATTACTAGTCACACTTTGGACCCATGACTGGCGTCAGTACAAAGTAAATCTCACAAGCAATGAAGTTTTTATATTATATGTTACCTATATAGACAAACGGAAATATGCTTATTTATATTTATATATAAAAACAATGAATAATTAAAGGCTAGTAAGTACTTGTTTCAATTTCTTAAGTCACGCGTTGTGGACATAACGGCTGAACTACTAAGAATGGTCACGTTCAATTAAAATGCTTTCTTTGTTTTAATTTTTTTTGTGTACATTATTCACTCAGATAAGTAAAGAAAATCGGGCTGTCACTGGCTAAGTTTTGTTTATATTTTATACTAGCCACACACTCGCGGCTTCGCCCGCTTGAACTACAATCTTTTTTTATTTATAATCAGAATTGTGAAAAATTAGGAACATAAATTAATAAAGATTATTGCAAATTGGTGCATTTACTAAGAATTTGTACTTGTGAGGTATATATTAATTTTTCACTCAATTTTTTTATAAAACATCCCCCACAAATTGAAAGAATATCATTTAAAAAATCAAAAAGTCAGCTTCTCGCTGTATCTCGCACACAGCAGGGTAGGAAGGGGGAACCTATTGTAAAGACACTTCGTTCCTCACTTTCCGCCGAATTCTTGAGGCATTGCGTTTTAAGTGGCGGAACTCAACGCCGAACTTTGCCTCGGTACCAGAGCGAAGAAATAGAAATATAAATTTAAATAAATATTTTACTTTTTAAATGGAGATCGAATCCGCAACCAGTAGATTTACAGTCAATCTTTGCACCTCTGAGCCACGACTAGCATGGCCTGGAATTAATATAATTACATACTTAAATTCCAACATTCCACGTTATATTTAAGTTTAAGTGTAAAATATATTTTTGTACTAAAATTTGAATATAATTACGGTCAGTGTTATTCGTCGTACCTACACAAACAAGGAAAACCCCATCAAAATAATTTTAAATATAAAACAATGTGTATATACTATCAATTTTAGAAACGATAAAATTAACACTTTATTATCTCATATATTTTATCTGTGAATCTTCATATGAATCACCTGTACCCATTGTTCGAAGGAAGTCACCTACACAACATTGAATAGAATTTGCTCAAAGTCTAAGAAAAATAAAATAGTTGTGGGAAAAATGTGAGTCACATTTGCTCACGTGCTATCATTCTGTTTATGCAAGCAATTACACCTTCTTGTTTACGTTACACGAGTATTATACTTTCGTTCGAAGCTATGAATATTTTGATATTATTACTAAAAGTGAATGAAACTTTTAAGGTTTCCTCTGCCTATACTATAAATACGATAAATAATGATATTACTAGAAGTTTATAGTATCTTATATAGGTATGTCTATAAATATTGCCGATAATTTGTAATTTGTGCCATAATTTTTATACAGGTTTTGCCTCGTTACCAGAGCGTTGAAAAGAAAATAGATCATTCTCTTTTTCTCTCGAACCTGCAACCGTAACGTTTATAGTCAGACGCTGTGTCGCTGCGCCACGACGGCCTCTTTTCAAACAAATCAAGTTTCGTTTCAAGGTCATCACTTAATATCCATAAGGTCTTTAGGCGTATTTGCTACGGAACATTTATAAAAAAAATATTTAAGAAAGGCATTTAATAAACCAAATAATATGTATATATAAGGAAACAACAAAATAATAAGGAATGAGAAATACATTTAACTCCTAGAAAGGTATTATATAAAAAAATAATATTTTTTTTAAAACAAAATTTTTAACTTAACGCTTTTTAGAGCAAATACGTTTTAAAACTCTTATCTCTATCTCAACATGTGTGGGGACTCCTTATTATTTCGCTATACTTTGAAAATTATTTTAATAAAAAATATAAAACGATAATTGATATAAAAGATCGACGTGGGGCCGCGGCACATCGACTAACTGTAAACGCTACCGGCTTCAATTCCTACTTGAAGGAATTAATTATTTACATTGCTTCGCTCTGGCATCAAGAACAGGCGCAGTTTTGCTTTCCACCACTCAATACGCAATGTCGCTATTGGAAAGTGGGGAACGGAGTGTTTCGAAACTAGGTTCCTCTTGTCGATCCTGTCTCACGCGGGACACAGCGAAAAATAAAAGTACAAAGTAAAGATTGTCGATATTAAGTTAAAATTCGCTTGAAAAAATCACCTGCCCGGCAACAGCTGTGGTAGTTCCGTAGTGAGTCAGTCGCGGACGCCGGCGAAACCTCTACCATATTAAGAAATCGATAAAGTTCATTCATATACATAATATCTATAGGTATAACGTAATTTATAGGGCCAGTTAATAAAAGGCTGCATTAAAGTTTAAACTAGTTTACAAATAAAATTCTTCATATTACAGCATTTTAAATAAGAATATATTTATTTTTAATATAATATTTTAGTGAGGCTGTCGCTGTGCAGCGGCAGAACATCTGACTATATACACGACGGTGTGAATGCGATTCTCAGTCGCGGGAATAAATTATTTATGACAATGCACGATATTGACTTCCACCACTCAACACGGAATGTCACGGAAATTAACGCCGAAAGTGATAAATATAGTGTTCTAGGCTCCCTCTTTCTACCCTTCTATACGCAGGACACAGCGAAAAGCTAATTTTATTTACTAATTTTAGTTTCTTTTAATTCCAGGATCATACATTTATTCTATGATAGACTTACGAAATGCTTAAAGAAAATAAGAAGAATAAGAATAAAATACTGTAAAAAATCATCCATTTCAAGCAAAAAATGGTAGAAATAACGCGTTTCCAAATGCACATATCTCTTGCAAACTGCAAACTATGTGTTCCGTAATGAATCACACTGCAGCTGCTGCAGGATGCCGTGGGCGTCGTTACGAAACCGATGGCATTCATTCATAAAGGCGTTACACTAAGCAAATATTGTAATTACAACCACTCCGTGAGTAGAAAGCTTTTTACTACTTCCCTGTATATAATAAATAAAAAATAAATCCGTGCCCCGACTTCCGCTGGGGGCATTGCGTGTTGAATGGCGGAACTCAACGCCGGACTTTTGCCTTGGTGCCAAAGCGAAGTAATGAAAATAATAATTAATTTCTCGAGTGGGGATCGAACTCAGAACCGTAGCGTTACAGTCACATCTTTGTGCCTCTGCGCCACAACAGCCTCTATAATATAATACATAAAAATACTATATTTTACATTCACTTTGTCATATTGTTCCGTTATATGAAATAAAAAATAAGTTGATGCCTTCTTTAATTAAAAAAAATACTTTAGTGGCATATAAGTGTTAATTTAAAATTCGAAATAAAACGATAGTAGTGTACGAATATTCATATTTAGAACGTATTTCATACAATATGTTTCATAAGTCTAACTAGACAGTCCGTTGGGATCCGTCAACTAATAATAATCTCTATAATTGAAATAACCATCGCGGCGCAGTGGGGCTGTAAGCTGTAAGTGACTGTAAGCGCGTGTCGTGGGTTCACTAGACATTCGGGAAGTGGGAAGACAGTGGGAAGGATTTTAATTTAAATTATTTTTATTTCCCCGCTCTGGTAATTAAAGGGCGGCAACACAATATTTCTCGAAATTAATAGAAAGGAGTACATTAATGACGGTAGTTTAAAAATACTAAAACAAAAACAAAGATGGCTTTCTATCATAATTGATAATTAGATTAGAAAATATTATAAACCTACATTACATATTTAGTTTACGTTCTTGATCACTTCTTGGTACAACTGGATGCAAGATGCTCAATAAAACGATTTTGAAATGTTCCAAAATGAAAGAAATCTTAGAGATTGCCTATTTTAATATAAGATCAATTTATACTAACACAAAATTCTATACTATAAAGCTGAAGAGCGTTAGGTTGAACGTGATAGGCTCAGAAACTATTGGTTTGACTTCAAAGTATATATATTTGTGTTGGGTAGTCCCTTTATAGAGGAAGGCTGTAATACAACACGATAATAGTTTCGATATGCCCATGGTCAGTTACCTCGGGCACTTAAAATGTGTCATGTGTCATACAAAACTCTTAGTTATTTCCATTTGATAACGCGGACCTGGGCGTGGTATAAAATCAATGTTAAGCTATTAAAAAATATAGATTTATATAGTTTAAAAAGTATTTATTGCATTGCTAGCATGCACTATTTTCTTCTATATGTAACTTTTAATAAACACCTCATGAAATAGTATTTGAAACAAATTTGCAGCAATGTGAAAAAAAATTACAATGGCATACCTATCCATATCATTTTTTTACTTTAACGTATGGTAAAAATAATAATTATAAAAGTGGTAAGAATATTACAACATTATATAATAAGTGACTGTTAGTAAAATAAAAACTAATGATTATTTCTATCTATTAATCATTAATGCATATCATGATTCGAACAAAATATTAAAAATACAGTAATATTTTCACATATGGACGTAAAATTTAATACTTTATTGCCAATTCAACATAATTTAGTAAAAAAAACAAAACAACATATGCTTTCTTTTATGCGTATAAAATAACATCCGCGCGTGGTAATAAAAGTTTGGGACTCGATTTCAAACAAAGCATTAGCAGCTGTTATGAGAATTTTATGCAGTTAAAAATAAATATAAGTTTTTGTTTAGCACCTTTATTGATTAATCAAAATTTTAAATAAAATCATAGCAAATACTTATTTTAAGCAGTTTACTAAAAAAAATCTTGATTTGTATAAATTTAATGTCGAAATCCGTAAAATGTATAAATCCAAAACCTTGTATTGCTTTAATTAAATAAATGGCGTTAAGATAATTTTATTTATTACGTATGTAAATTTTAATTTATTCAAATAGTTTTAGATTACATTGTTATAGCGAAGTTGGCAACTTAAAAGTATGACTGCTCTCTTAAGGACATATTATATAAATATAGAACATATATTTATATAATAACATAAGTCTAGTATTAAATAATATCGAAATATAATATAATAACTAATAAAAAACATATATATGACAAGATAATAAAAAAATAAACTATTTTAAGCGTTAAATGACTAACGTCGTTTCTTTTGACCCGGTGGAGTTACGTGTTCAACTTTTATGTGAGAGATACATCGAGTAGGTAATTATGATCATAAGCACAGTATCTTTGGGTGATACAAACCAAAAAAAAAAGAAGTTGACATTGTATCTCATATATAGCGCTATTTTCTTGTTACCATTTTTGTCCTATTAGCAATCAAAAATATTCAGCTTCACGATGTATCTCACATGTAGCAGGGTAAAGAGAGGGAGCTTAGTAGAGCAGAAAGTGGAGCGCGAATGGATCCAGTCCAACAAATGAAAAGAGAATTCCACGGAATGAAGAACTCTGAGGAATTCTGTTGGGTGGATGGATTAGACAGCACGCTTTGCTTTGACACTAGAGCAAAGAAATGAAAATAAGTAATATTTCATTTCCTCGAGTGGGAATCGAACCCACAACCTATCGCGTTTACCAAAAAAAACATTTATACCTATAAAGAAACATCAATTAAGTATGCAATATAAATATCAGTGCTATAGCTGTTTCAGAAGACTCATCGGTGTTTTGGCGCCGGGTTTTTGCATGGTAAATTATACCATATGGCGGCGTCTGCCCCATTACTACGTGTATAGAGATCTTTATTTATATGCTAATACGTCATTTAGCTTGAGTAGGAGCCGTTATTTCCTTTGAACTGAGACAAAAAGTGATGTGATAGTTGCTTAAACTTGATTCAGTTTTTATTTCATTTAAATCAATGATAAATAATAATAATATAAGAAATACAAAATGATTTATTTTGTTTTAAATTAATTATAAGGATGTTTAATATTATTTCAGCCATCGCTAGCAATAACACACGAATTGCCATTTGAAAAAAAAAATCGAAGAATCTGCACAAATTTAAAATTACTTGTTCTATCGTAAAATTAAATATATGCTTTAAAAGATACTCGTGTAAAAATTATTCGTTATATTTGTGTCACTTTCGGAGAAATTAATAGAGAAGTCTCGAAATTATGTAATATACCACATATCCATATATTATATTTAATAATAAAACATTTTTTTTTACATTGTTTAAAAAATTGAGCCTGAGAACCTGGTGCTAAGACTCTCCTTTGCGTTTTTCACTTTCCGCCGAAGTCTCGAGACATTGCGTCGTTGAGTAAAGAATTTCAACGCAGCTCTTATATTAATATAAAAACATTATGATTTTTTTTTATTTTTGACAAAAAAAATCATATGATTTTTTTATTATTTAAATGTGGTTTTCCCTATCTCGTTGAACAAAATACCTACTATACATACTACGCTGCGAATTTTTTACCCAACAACTTGAACAATCAAATAGCCCGAAAGATAAAAACCACTACTAGACACTGCTACTACAGTATTCGATTTTGCATATAATTATCATAACCGAGCGCTGATCAAATCACTTCAGTAGCAGAATAAAAATTAAATTTATCCGATATTCCGTGTTTCAAGTTGAGTGGTGTAACTCAATGTCGCGTTATAGAAAAGTAATTTAAATTGATATATATAATCATTCCCCCGATGGATATCGAACCCACAGCCATCGCATTTACAATCAGGCGATGTCCCACTGCACCACTTCGGCCTATTACTCAGCTTTTTATAATTGCAAATATAACGCTAACTTACAATGCATACTGTGACAGTGCATCATATGTATTTCCTACGCGTGGGGTTAATTAAAAATCGACCTAATATCGTTTACAATAAAGTGCTTATTTCTATTAGACGTGTTTGTTGTTGTTTGATAAGTAAAAGTGAGTCAGCCGCTCAATACGACTAGACAGAGTTCTTGACCTCGCGATGCATTGAAGATCTCATTGGAACAAGTGTGAAACATATTATTAGGTAGTGGAGTTATATTTTGGGGCATAGACCGGTTTCCATGTACGGCAGCTACTATAAAAAAACTACTATAAAATACTATATAATTATAGTTATAGTTCATGTTTACTAATTCCGTTAGATAACCTTTGATAGATTGAAGTAAAATTATGGCAATGGCTTTGTTGATGAGGGCGTCGTGGCCCAGTGGTATAAGGGTGTTACTGTAAACTCGACGGTTGTGGGTTCGAGAAATTTAATATTTATTTTAATTTTCTGGCACTGGTAACAAGGCAAAGCGCGGCGTTGAGTTCCGCCACCGCGGAAAATAGGTAGCTGAAGTGCCTTAATGAAACTGAGTTTCAACACAAGTTTACCAGGTTTCCTCTGCCTATCCTGCTATATTCGGTATAATGCGTGAAACTAAGAAAAAAATTAAATAAATAGAATTAAAATATATGTTACGTTCTAAGTATCACTATCTCTATTAGTATAGCAACAATAGTAAAGTATACCGGTTTTTAATTGAAGTAGTTTCAAATTAATTATTTGAAGATAAACCCCGAAGGCGAAAGTACTTAATAGCAATATAGCCAATTATTTTCAGAAACAGTTTATTATAAAGTTAGAAAGTGTATCGAAAGTAATATGGGTAGATCGAATAGTTGCGTATGCGCCGTTTTATTTTTTACTAGCTTTTCGCTCGCGGCTTTGCCTGATTATTTGGATTTTTCTATAAGGATATTTAATCGCAGTAAAAAATAACTGGGGTGGTCCCGAATATGTCCAAAAATCTATAAGTTCACTTCTTACTAAGAAGTTAAACTTAGAATTACTCATTAAGTCATTACTATCTTTGAAAACGGCGATATTTTATATAAGATTCGTTTAGTTACACGCTGTATCCTGCATATGTTAAGACAATGTTATGTGACAGTGACAGAAAGACAGTGATAGGATGTTTTTTAACCCACGCTATTATTAAGTTATTGTAATAAATATAAAATATTTCTTCGACAATCACCATTTGGGTTTTACCAAACATAATAATACAATTTAAGCGCAAATTTTTATTAAATTATAATTTTCTCCAGAGGGAATACCAAAAGATAATGTATGAGAATTATTCCAAGAATCGATATGAAATTTATATATATGACTTTTCATATTAACATTACAGAAAGTCAAAGGGGTAAATGGGGAAAAATATTTTAACACGATAAATATAAATTTACTATAATAGATAATAATTATATGTTATAGTAAATTTCACTCGCTATAATTTTTATACCTGTAGGTAGAGAAAGCAGTGACCGATCATTATGATGCGATGCGATCTTATTGATTCCGCCACTTAACAAGCAACGCCCCGAACTTGAACAGAGGGTTAAGACACTAGGTTGTCTCTTCCAACAGCTATTGCTTTATACAACGTAAAACTGTGTAAAAGAAAAGGATGAAAACAATATAAATTTTATTATTCGAATGGACTTAATGCGAGCACTCTTCGTTAACGGTACGGTTATTTTATTTTAGTTTCAAAATGGAATGTATAACACTTTCACTTTCCCTTTTTTTCTGACATTACAATGAAACTCAAAAATATCTCATCGGCTGCGTGTTATGCTGCTGGCTGTAGGATATATCTGCAAAAACGTTATCTATACAGATATTACAAAGTTTGTTTGATTGAATGCGCTAATCTCATTGACTACTAGTTACATAGGTCATCTATCGAGGCTATATACTGCAACATGTTAATCGTTCCGATGTGGCCTACTGTACCATTCCATCAGAATTACCCTTTACACTTAGAATGTGTCACGTGCCATACGTACTTTGACATTTGACACAACAGAATTATAATACCTATAATTTGATTTAAAAAAACCCTGTTTAACATTTAAGTGCTGAATCAATTTAGGCATGTCACAGTAACATTTTGGTATGTTATTATTATTTCTATGGCAAACAATATAAATATTTTAAATTGAACAACCAAAAAGGAAGTCGTGATACGATATTAGTATTGGGGCCGAAATATTTCCTGTTTTTGTAAATGTATGTAAATTTATACAATCAACCAAAAAAAGACTGTCGTGACGCAGCAGTACAAGCATTCGACTGTTAATTTGACGCTTGTGGGTTAGATTCCCACTCGGTGGAAATATGTAATATTTTATTTGCTCGCTCTGGTGGTTAGGCACAGCGCGGCGTCGAATTCCGCTAGATAACACGCAATGCATCAAGAATTAGGCTACTTTCCGCCACGAAATTGTCTTAATGGGAACGGGGTGTTTTAATATTGTGTTCCCAACTTCCCTCCGTCTACCCTGCTAACTGCTGCTGCTGCTGCTAGAACGAAGTGCCGCGCATTGGATTATATTAGGCATATGTAATATAAATATGACAAGTAGTTAACCTTTTGACCTTCTATCCCTTGCAAGGAAAATAATGCATTTGCAGACAAAGGAATTGCGGTATGTGACTAATATTATTAGGTAGTATTCTTCAAATCATAATTTTATGCCACGTACTCATAAAATAAAAGTCGTCTAAAGCATAAAAGAAAATTTTAAAATCATTAACTGCCTTTGAAATCATGAAATGCCTTTAAATTTATTATTTGATAGTATTCAATAATTTTTAGATTTCAACTAAATTTGTTAAAAAAAATTATACTATGTACCATATAAAATCTAAGTGACAAAACAAAAAGAAATTATTTTATCGTCGTCACACTAGAATTTCCAAACCTGATGACATGCCTTTGGCCTTGATGAGTGAAACTATATAATATGCTCAGGTCATGTGACAAGGCGCGGCGTTGAGTTCCGCCAGTCAAAACACAATGCCTTCAAAATTCTGCGAAACATGGGGAACGGAAGTGTCTTAATGGGAAATGAGTTTTAACACTAGACTCTCAGGCTCCTGCTATTACATGGTACTTGTCTCACCGGTGGTTTTAGGTTCAAACTCTACTGGACGGAATGTTCAATAAAAAAAAAGATTTATTATACTTGGAGTACTTACTAGATAAATATCTATAATCACAAATAACTAGTAAGTACTACTAGTATAATTATGAGCTGTAATTATATAAGCTCACCGACAAAGTTAGCTCTTTTCAGCCATAAAAATGGCTTTCTCCCATCTTATAAGTATATTTTCAAAGCACTTATGTAAGTGCAGTACGTACACTATCTTTAGAATCATATACTAATGTAAGCATATTATAGGTAGATCTATAGATCTTGCAATTTCACTTTTAAGTTAGAAAAAAATACTTAATAATAAATAGCAACGGAACAATGTCCGTAAACGGGAACCTTTAGAGGTTCGATCCTATTTGAAGAGTTAATTATTTTTACTTCTTTACTCGATCTGGTAACAAAACAAGACGCGACTTTGAGTTTCAGTGTCGACTTATTGTCGACAGCTGAAGGAAGGCAATGTTTCAACACTAGGTTCCCCCTGCCTACCCCGGGCTGCCTGGTTACTGTATAAGGGAGCAGCACCACTGTGTGGTAGTGGTCAATCTTAATATATTTTACTAGTTATTTCTACACAACGGCCATCTTGTGAATATTCATTCTCTACAATTCAATACATTATAAAAACAGTAGGACCTAGTAGATAATATATTTCACGTGTCCTCAATTCGCGACGATCGCTAGCAATTTAGACAATTGAATGAATATGGGTATTATTATCCTATTGTCACGCATTGGCGTTGCGCTACTAATATGGCGCGTGCCACCACTAGAGCCCATTTAGTTTTAGAATGTGTAATAAGATTGAATTTTTTTTAATGTATTTTACCAATTTTTTAGAGGCAAAACAAGTTTCATTTCCAATTTTTTTACCGACTTCTGTAAGAAGAGGAGATTATCAATTCGATTGTTTATTTTTTATGTTTATTACCTCGGAATATTTGACTGGGTGAAAATACTGACTGTGTTGGCAATTGTAGTTAATAAAGTTTCACTGATAATAACTCGCATTTTAAACAAAAATTTATAATATTTATTAATGAAAAAAAAACATTGAGACATCCAGTAAACAGCTTTAAAAGAAAACAAATAAGAAAATTACGATTAAAATATGTTAAAAGTAGAGGGAAATTTCTCTCACTTATTGGGCTCGCGCTAGTTGATCCCGCAACAAACGTTCTAAGCAGACAGAACGTAGTGCCAAAACACTACATATTCCACTCTTCCTCCGAATCCGCATTGCGCGAGATATACAAAGAGCCTTGTACTCAACAGAAATTGCGCCATGATGGTTTGATTTTCTTGTAAATTTACTATGTTACCGACGATCTGGATACTCTCCGTTCCTACTTTTAAGACATTGCGTTACCCTGAGTGGTGCAACCAAACACCGCATTTTGTCTTCGTGCCACAGAGAGAAAATAAAAAAAAATGTATTTCCCGAGTGGAAATCGAACTCACAACCCTCGCGTTTAGAATCGCTATACCGATTCGCCACGATGGCCTTATATTTATTATTTTAAACTTCTAATTTGTTTTTCTAACATTACAAAACCAATACTACTACTTTTGCGATCTGAACATATTTAAAATAAAAAATATATGTTAATCAATAAATAAATAAACATTCATTTCTTTTATTGCCTAACTGTTATGGGAAACAGATATATAGCAAGAACCGTATCAAAGGTGTCACTAGATCGATACGACTTGGTTGCTGTCGGCCATTCAATCTACGCTTCCTTGATACGTTGTCTTGTTTATGTTTTGTACCGTTAATAAACGATGGCCGATAAAGAGGTACTTTTACCATGTAGGGAGTTCCGTAAGTTGTCATTTATTTTCACTCATTTCTTTCCAGCTTCATGTACTTTATTTTTTACCTTCACTTAGGTAACTGGGAGCCTAGTGTTAAGACACTCCGTTCCCATTAAGACACGCCCCTTCTTCTTTTCCGTCAAATTCTGGAGGCATTGTATGTGGAACGGAGCGAGGCATTGAATATATTAAATATGCTTTTACAGAGCACACGTTTTCTCTCGTTTTTCTCGTTTACCATTATTTTTACTAAGTATAGCATATAGATTTTAAAATTTCATCGTATTATAAATATGTTTGTTTTTCACTAAAAATTCGTATGCAGCATCTATTTTTTGGAGTTCCGTACCTTTTAAGGAAAAAGGAACCCTTATTAGATCACTTTGTTGTCCGTCCGTCTGTCTGTCTGTCAATGGTCTTAATCTTATGAACGTTTGCAGATATCGAATTGAAATTCAAACTATATACTCAAATTTACGGTCTCTTGACTTTCTGAAAATATCGTATTTCTACGTTTACTTAAAAAAAGATGTGGCCGTTTATACCACAAATAACGCGTATTTGGACACTAAAAAGGGAACCAAAATTAATAGAGTACTGTTGCGGTTGACTTAGAATTATGATTTTTTTTTCAGAAAAAGTTCGTGACCTTCAATTTTTGTACGGAGCCATCAGTGGGCGAGTCCGAATCGCGCTTGTCCGGTTTTTTTCACAATCAAACAGCTTTACATTTTTCAGATACTGTCTGTTTGTGGCGGAAGGGAGCGGATCTCATCTAATGTTTCTATATTATTATAAATGTTAACTATTGTATGTTTTAAAGACCAAAATATGGATGTTCCTACAATAATTCTTAAATGAATCTCAATTTAAATGTACTTTTAAATAATAAATATACAAATGTAATATGTTTTAAAACTAAAGTTTCTAAAAGTGACCTTTGCTACCGCTTGGAGTGAAAATTGCGAATTGCCTTGATCCAGTCTTTATTTACAATCGAGGCCGTAACATGTGCACTAAAAGAAAGAGCGAACTTAAAACGCATTGATTTATATGATACTAGAGAATAATACGCGTTGGCGTTGCCATAGCAACGTGTATGCCACTTTATAAACACAAAAGTCTAAATATTGTCGAATGCATGGTAGTGTTTGTAATGATTTATTTATTGATTTTAATACACTTTATAAGCATTATTGTTGAAAAATATTCATTTCCTATATATAATGTGCCAATCTGTATAAGTGTGCCAAGTTCCATACTCCTCTGTCTGCGCAATTTTCTTAAAAATGTGTGCAAAGTTTTTGCTTTACATATATAGATTATATTTTATAATGCCGGTAAAAAAGCAAAAGGATTAATTCACCTCTGTTTAATAAACAATCAACATTACAAAAACAAAATAAGAAAGAAATAAGTAAGCAACTAGATAACACATAGTACTTATTATAGGTCGGATTAGACCTCATTAAAGGCCTCATAGAAAAATACCTTATAGTTGAAATCGGTTTTCAAACTTAGTTAATATAAACTAAGCGACAATGCAACAGTTGGTAAGGACAGTAATAAAGTCAAGTGTGATAGGTATTCTTGTTAATCCTTAGCGGACATTTTATGCCCTCGTGTGGACGGTTTATCGTTAGTAATATTTCGGATAATGAATATTCAGTTGTAACTAACTACTCAGTAGTAGTAGAGACAAGAGGAAGTGATGTATGTGTGTAAGGCGACGGTTGTGGGTTCGATCCCACTCCAGGGAATGAATTATTATTTTCATTCGTTTGCTCTTCTACAAAGATGAAAACTGCATTTAAAAAGATTAAGTCGTTTCTTAGATTAACAAGCACAAACGCACAAACAAACCTAACACCGTCACAAATGGTCATGTATTTAAGGAAGGAATATATACATATAACTAAATTCTCCATGCCTATTCTGTCAAAAATATCAAAACATAAAATAAACACAATACTAAAAACTCACAGTAGTTTAGAAAATCATCAACATCTGAAATCACAAGTCGTTACATATTTATATTACACTAATAAAATGGTAACGTATCAAATCAAATCAAATCAGCCAATGTGTTTGTAATATAAATTGTAAATGGCGGCCATTTAGAATCGAGGACGTCGTGGATGACATTAGACCGGCGGCGGTAGTAAAGTTGTTGGACGCTATATCGCTCATACTTGAGCTCGATCTATGAAGATTAAATTTCATTGCTAACAATCAAAACGGCAATAAACGAATAATTATTTAATATTTCGTTTTATGTGTGATATGTATGTTTAAGTTACTACAAAGTTTAATTAAAAAAAAGGAATGTATTCAGCTTTTAAAAGCGCGAATAAAGAAAACATTTTATTTACAAATTTGAATTAGAGGCCAGTCGTGGCACGGGGACACTGGGGTACGACAGTAGACGCGACAGTTTATAGGTTCGATGCCTACTCGGGCAAATAAAATATTTAATATTTTAGAGGCAAAACGCGTCGTTGAGTTCCGCCCTCAACACGCAATACCTTCAAAATTCGGCGAAAAATGGGGAACGGAGTGTCTTAACAGTGGGTTTCCTCTGCCTACCCTGCTGTGTGCCGGATAGCGTGACGCTAAAATATTCGTATTAATAAGGCATACATGACACAAAAAGGCATATGCGACATTTTATACTAATAAAAGCATAATAATAACATATCGAACACGCAACAAGTTGTACTGACGCCGTAACAATAGCTATTATAGTTTAGGAAATTGGGCCTTTCCTGCGTTAGTCTTTAAGTGTTATCGATAAAGAGAGGTTATCATGATATATTAAGAAAGAGTATCTCTAACGGTTATATTCCTATAGGGTAACATATACTACAATCGGCCTCTATAAAGCATACGGAATAGTATGCTATATAGAGGCCGTTTTGAGACCGCCATAGTCCAGTGGGACTGTAAAACGCTGTGGTTGTGGGTTCGATCCTCCATCTGGAGAGATGGTATTATATATTTAAATCATTTGCATTTCCCTGATCTGATCGACAAAGCGCAGCACTAAGTTCAAATTGCTATACGTGAAAATCGTGAAACTTTTTATGTTTACTTTATAGATATTGTGTGTTTGTTTGCATAACTATAGTAGTACTCTACTAAAAATAATCTAGTGTTAACCCACCACGTTCCACATTTATGACCGAATTCGGAAAATTGTGTGTTGAGGTGGTGGAACTCAACGCCGCAGTCCTATGTTTTATATATAAATAATAAAATAATATAATCATAAACATATAAATATATGTTTATGATTATATTATTTTATTATTATATAAATATGAAATGTTTTATTAAAATTTGGAATTTTATGTGCTTGAAATAACATGACTTTCTTAGTTGTGCAATTTAATAAAAAAATAACTTTTTTTTTTCATTTTTTTCTCTGAGGACAATCGTGGCGTAGGGGTACAAGCTCGCGAATGTAAACGCAACAAGGTATGGGTTTCATTCCCACTCGAGGAAATGAGATATTTAATATTTTATTTTTATACAAGACTTACCTTTGCCTCAGAGCGAGGTATGCCCTCTTAACGAGACAAAGTGCGGCGTTGTATTCCGCCTCTCAAAACACCATGTCTCCAGAATTCAGTGGAAAGACGGGAACGGAAGTGACTTAATGGAAACGGTATGTTAACGGTATGTTTATGGGAACCCTGGGTTCCTAGGTTCCTATGACTACCCTGATATGTGCGAGATACAGCGTGAAGCTAAAAAACATTTGTAAAATTTATATGCAAATGCTACTTGCATCATAAAGACAAAGAAAATATGCATTAATTAGATTAAATTGACCGTAATAAATGTAATAAACCATGTCGCCCACCATTCGTTACCCACTTAAAAAAACTACTTAGAATAAACATTGTAGTTTTTACCAACACAATAAAAAAACGGCATGCAGCAGTGTAGGCGTAGGGAACCTAGTGTTAAGACACTCCGTTCATCACTTTTCACCTACAACACCAAGCATTTGCTTTGGTGCCTGAGCAAAGAAATAAAAATATTAAGAAATAATAATTCATTTCCTCGAGTGGTGATCGAATCCACAACCGTCGTGTTACAGTCACATCCTCGTGCCCCTGCGCCACGACGGCCTCTAGCAACACTATATTTCTAATTAATACTTGTAGTAACGCTATAATCGAAACCATCTAGATACAATTCGACGGCGTCTAGCTGTAAGCGCGATGGTTGTGGATTCTATCCACACTGAGGAGATAAAATTATTTTCTTTGTCCTGCTTTAGCAAGACACACCGCGGCGCTCGGTTCCGCCACCCTCTAATTCGAACTTGAGATCTGGTTATCTCTATTTACCCAGCTATGTTTGCTATAAAATGTGAAGTTGAAAACAAAAAACATATTTATATAGGTATAGTTTAAGGGCAAACGTGATAACAAGATACACTAAACCTATTAAATTTATAAGAAAAAAACACATAAATAAAAAAATCAATATTTAATGAATCACTGTCATTATCGTCATTAACACCATTGGATTTTAACGACCCTAAACTTGCTCTTTTATGATTGATAACAAAGTAGATAGAGAGTTTGTACATTTATTAATTGTGTACTTTTTATCATTAAAAAACAATAACAAAAGCAAATTAGAAGAAATTAAATAAACTAATGTTTGAAACAAGTCTAATTATATGACTATTTAAGGACAGTTCAGGCTGTGGACACTTTAGTAGCCCTGCAAATCTCTGTAGTGTACTGTGAAAAAAATAACATCCACGTAAGTATTGAATATTTATAAACTTAATTTTTTTTTCAATTCGACCCCTTACCTCCTGAGATCATCGCGATCAACCAAGCAAATTCTTCAACAATATAATATAACTTCAACAATATATATACATTATAGACAATAATTATATTCGTAGTTAATGCTTCTAAGCATTTATTTTCTTATTCAAGGAATCCTCGAGCTGAGGTACTTTTCGAATCGATCTTTTTCTTTTTATGAGTACAAAAAATATATATATTTTTAATAAAAATATGTTCGATTAAAAAAAAATAAAAAAATTGTATACTCGAACTCATTGTATAAGTAGTAAAAATAGGTCAACTTTAGTCATATAGTCAGGTGTGCCTTGTCACATAAGTCCTAGTTATATTTACTGTACTGTAAAATATGGAGCGCAGCCATCGTAGCGCAGCGGGATAGCATCTGGCTGTAAATGCAATGTTTGTGAGTTTGATTACTACTCAGGGAGGAAAGAATTGTTTATGATTCTCTCTTCTGATCTGTTGAGAAGTGGGTTTATTTTTGCCACTTCCGTTTTCCACTTTCCGCCGAATTTTGGAGGCATTGCGTGTTGAATGACGGAACTCGACGCCGTGCTTTGCCCCGTTACTAGAGCAAGTAAATGAAATTAATAAATATTTAATTTCCTCGAGTGAATATTGAACTCACAACCTTTACAGCCTAACCTATTGAGGTTAGGCTGCATTATCTATGTATATTTGAAGCAAAACAAACAAAACATATATAATAAAAATATAGCTTTAGCTGCGTTGACTAAAAACGACTCTAAACACATTCAATTAGCCTCAATCTAAGACTAAGAACTTCATTAAAATAATTTATTCTTCTTATTTTCAATCAGAAGGAAAGGGTATATTCGCAATAACCATTGTGTGCTGGCTTTCAACTTATGTAGACACTGTAGGCTATGAATTCAATTTGATTATATGTTAAAAATCTTGTCAATCGTTACTTATAAAAATTTACTTAAAATAACAATTAACAAAAAAAATCTATAGATAATTATTCTAGTTCATCTAATAACCATTTTTTACTTTTTATTATAAACAAATTGAATTATGGAGAGTGTAAAAAAAAGAATATTATTGACGATTAAAGTAGGTTATTGAAAATTTCATCTACTTGCGTAATAGAAAACTATGTAGTCAATATAACCTTAGAGTTTTTTTTATGAATTTATGAGAAAACGTGTAGTTAAAGTGATTTGTTATTTGGCGCTTCTCTTAAAAATAGCCCCGATGCTAAAGTGGCGCCACCTTAACTTAATGGGTTTGAACCGACCGACATTTTTTCATATATATATAGATGATTCCCCTAACTTTTATGGCTCTATTTGAAAGATACAGTCTACTGAAACCTCTATAATATGTTGAACATAAAACGACTGAGTAGAAAGAGTGGGAATCGAACCCATTACATTTTCAGTTGGATCCTCTTACATTGCATCAATAACATCAATGATTACATCATATATCATTGTATATTTACTTCATGAAGCCTATCAAATACAATTTGTATTATGGCAACTTTATCGGTTAACGTTAACTATCGCCAGCCTTCACACTCTTGTGTAGTATTTAGTACAATCTAATTATAGCTCTTTAATAACAAACGTTTATATTTTAAAGGAACTCTTAATATTTTATTTAAATATCTTTAGATATGTTTATTATTTTTTAAATACAAAAATTTTCGCTTATCGTACAAATGAACTCGTTTTAGCGATATTTATGGCTTAGGATGTACATATTATGTATATTTTAAGCCATATATAGTTTAGACGTGTGTATATTTTATCTGTTAGTTATACTTTGACACTTGAGCCAAAGGAAACCTACTGTTAAGACAGTTCCCTACCTACCACCGACTTTTCGAAACATTGAGTGACGCGACACAACGCCGCTCATCGTCTACCAGAGCACTAATAATAATTATTTAACTCCCCTCACTTTATATTACTAAGAAAAAAAAAAACACAGATAGGAAAAGATCAACCTTAGCTACATTTTAAAAACAAATAATTAATTCTATTTTGGTTAACCAAAATGCAATTTTATCTCATCGGGATGCTCAGACGCATACGATGTTACAAATATAGAACTCGCTTCCAACAACTCGACGGTTTTAAATTTAGACTAGTGCCGATGGAAGGTCTTTTGTTGCTACAAAGGAGGAACCTTATTATTTTTACTAATATATA
>DWAE01000072.1:0-23835 GCA_018237945.1 Heliconius sapho
ATAATATGCAATTATAACATAGCGGTAGGTTTTGATCATATTCTCAGCCCCGATTTATTAATACGCGCAAGATTTGTGATTCAGTGGGAAAAAATAGATTTAATATAAATTTTAATCGATTAATAAATTTATTTAAAACTGTAGTGGAGAGTGGAGAGCGGAGTGTCTTAGACTCCCTCTGCTATCCGGCTACAAACGGAATACAGAGTGAAGGTGAAGGTCATGGGTTATAATTTGGATCAGTCCTATCTTCCTAAAGTCATCAAGTTACAGTTATTTATTAGTAATTGTTCAACTCACTGTACGGGAGTCCGCTCTAGACTTGTTCATTCTCGTACTGCATAATTCTTTTGTTTTCGCAATCAGTTTTGTTCACTTGACATTGTGATTAGTGATCGCCAAATTATGTAACGTTAATATCCGTTACGGGCCGTATCCTCATTCAACTAGCTTCCTGTGAAACAATGGACACTTGTTTGATAAATCTCATTAATATACTTTTTATTCGTTGCAAATGTGACTTTGTATGTAACAACTGTTTTATACTATTTTTTTTTTACGATCGCCAGCTAAAGAAATCTGTAATATATTTATATGTATCTATACAATGAAGGAGGATATGTCAATAAATATTGTCACATCTTTTAAATAAACTCTCATTGTAAATACGACGGTTGTGGATTCGTTTTCCAATCGCGGAGAATCAATTATTTTCATTGCACAACTCTGGTAACAAGACAATACGCGGGGTTGTGCTGCGCTAATCAACAAGCAATGACTTGAAATTTTTGTGCATTGAGTACAGAGTGCATTAACACTATATTCTCTGCTCTCGTATATGTGTGAAAGAAAAAAGAATATTATATATTATTTAAATCAGGTAGCACAGCAATATGTTACGACACCCAGACGCGCCGTAAACATATCGACCGAACGACAACTATCTACTGCAAAATGTAACAGTGTCGTCCAGAGCATACAGGCTCGTGAGAAAATTCTGAATGCACTGAGCTCTGTACTAAACCTTCAAATATTTAATCGGTAAGATAATTTAGTAGGTTTTGTTCCACCGACTGTCCGTTCTTAATGATGTTTAAATTGCTGGTGTAGGGTTTTTCTTTTACGCTTGGAACGTTGTTTAGGAATTTCAAGGGCTGACTTATAATGTGTTTGAAGACAATTTGATGTCGTCATTGGTGTTCTTTTTTTTAATTTTCTTGTATGTTTTTAGAATGTTAAGATGTGTCTCTTGGTGGATACTTAAAAGGTTGTTTCATTTTGACCACCTGTTTTCAAAGTTAAATTAAAGTCATTTGATTTTGATTCGAACTTGTTTCCTTCTGTTCTGCGATTCTTTTCATGTAGATGTTTTTTAGCTTCACGCTGCATCCCGCACATCGCAGGGTACTCAGAGGTAACCAGAGAACCTAGTGTTTAGACACTCAGTTCCTAATAATATACATTCGTGTACAATTTTCTGCCGAATTTTTCGCGGCATAACCTACTTTTAAATTATTTTCAATTTATTGAAATGAATACAAAAAAACTTTTTCATCTATTTAGTTACTTTTATGTCTATGAAAATTTCGTGTTCTTAGGTGGAACTAAATAATTGCTTTTTGTAACCAGACTCAGAAATCTCTATATTAGATGTATGAGCATTTCTTGTTTTATTTGAGGCCACAACTTCTACGTAACATAACGTTTACTGTTAATTTCTACATACGTATTATTGTTAATTTCTACGTAACAAAAGTACTTATTAAAGATTATACTGTAGTTTTTTATTTTAATATATAGCGTTTTTATTAGACCTCTATATAGAAAGTAAATGGATAAATACTATGAGGGTACAGTTACGATGAAATTAAAATTTTAATTTTTATGTTTGAAAACTAAGATAAAAGAGTGAATGGACCCTACACAGTTTTAAAATATTCTGTTCCCCACTTTCCGCCCAATTTTCTAAATATTGCATGTTGGGTAACGTAATTTAACGAAGCACTATGCCTACAAAAACAGAGAAATAAAAATAATTTAATTATTGTCAATTTAATTATTATCCTTTCCCCGAGTGCGTATCGAACCCACAGCCCCCGTCGCGCAGTCAGACACTGCCTCATTGCACCACTATTTACATCCATTATTTCCAATATTTAGCTAATTTATTGTTTGTATTTCTTATATGTAAGATTAATCCAAGCAATATACACATTTAAATTTATTTCTTATATTATTCTTACCTATGGTTTTACACTTTATAGATTATTATTAATTATTATGACGTATTATTCTTGTTTGCTATTTACTTATAAAGACAGAAAAAGTGTAATGATAAATATAATTATATTTATTCAATAAGAATTATATTTATTATGTACGGTTTATATATTATATTCCAATAATAATTATTCCATCATCCATCCGTCCCATCAATAAGGCCATCGTGGCAGTGGGGCTCGATCGCCTCTCGGATGTACGAATTATTAATTTCAAATTTGTTCGCTCTGGCAAAGGCAGTAAGCATGGCGAGGCATTGACTCTTGAATTCAGGTAGAAAGCGAAAGACGAAGTGTCTTGCAAAGTTTTTTCTGGTTCCCTTTATTTTCTTCTTTACTAAATAATATTATTTTTTAATAAAAAAACTGGACAAGCGCCAGTCGGTCTCGCCCACTGAGGTTCCCGTTCAATTAGTACGTCTAAAAAAAATTAATAAAATATGTATTGGAATATGCTCACCACTTTTTCATCTGATACCTCACTTGAACTAGCGGCTTTAATACCAAAATGGGTCCTCCTGTTAGGATACGATACGTTTTTTTACAGGAAATCAATGGACCGTAGTTTCCTGAGTATATAGTTTCAATTTCAACTCGATATCTTTAACTGTTCCTGAGATAAAGGGTCTTGACAGACAGACAGACGGATAACAAAGTGATCTTATAGGAGTTCCCTTTTCCTTAAGAGGTACGAAGCCTTAAAAATAGTATAATACACATTTTGCTATATATTCATCGATTTAAAGTAAAGAGTTTTTATCCTGTCTGTACTTTGAAATGGTTTTGAACAACCTGTTGCGGCTAAGCGAAGTAGGACAATTTTATGTACAGTAATAAATTCTCACTGCATTTGCTTAATCAACTTTATCATTACTGTCATAATCAGTTTTTTAGTTTTTTAATGTTAAATGCACTTATTATACCTACGGTACTGTAAAGCTACGAGAGGTCTTTCCGTAATTTCTACGGAAAATGGAAAAAAGTTTATTTTAAGATTTGGAAAAGAAGTTACGGGTGGGCGTGATATATGGAATATATTAAATGAATGTGAAAGTGATCGAATGCTATCTGTGTTTTAGGAACCTACCGAAATTTAAAGGTTTTTTTTAATGTATCCTGTGTAATTTATCAGTGTGAGTTTAATTTTTACAAATATATAAACATGTTTTAATATATATATATATATAATGTATGAATGTTCTATTTAAGAGAAATACATCATCATCGGATGTTAAATTAGAATTACTAATATACGCAAATATGAATGTGTTAATATTAATTATTTTAATCTTAAGAAAAATATCCATACACGTCCAGCCAACATTATGAGAATATTTATATACTTATATCAACAGTGAAAGTTAAAGAACAGTTATAGATTTTTGGAAAGCACAGTGACTCTTTACAAAATTAATACTTAAGTTATGTTAAACAAAAATTAAATAACGTTTATATATTTTATTAGGAGGTATGAGAGGGAGTCGTGGTGCAGCGGCATAGCGTCTGATTCTGAACGCGATGTTTGTGGGTTCAATTATCATTCGCATAAATTATTTTTGTTTTCTCGCTCGGAGTGTAGTTCCGTCACTCACTACGCAATCTCGAAGAAAGATGGTAAGTGGGTAACGGAGTGTTTTGTGATACTACGTTCCCACTACCTATCTAGTATAAGCAAAATATGAAGAAAAAAAATGTATAGCCATAGAAAAGTTCGATAGCGGTAGAGTCCGCAAGATCGTTGATAAGCTTACTCATTATATTTAACAGGCTACAACTTATGTCGTTTGGCGTCACTAACTCTACAGCGTAAACGCCCCAGGCACGGTACATACATACTTGGCAATGGTCGAGTCCCTGCATTTTATTTATTACTTCAATTCAACATCTAACAATTTTCAACATTATAGAGGCATTTTTGTGCACGCTATATAGTTTTTAAGGTGAAAATAATTGGCGATATTAGATTGAGATGCGTTTTACTTAGAGAAATGTTTAGCATTTAACCTTAATTATTTTTAACGCAAGTTGCGGTGGTTTTCTTTAGTTAGCTAGAAGATTCAAATATACCTGTGTACCTTTTTATATTTTAAAGAAGTATATTTTCTAAAATAAATAGGTATTTAATAAAAGAAATTGAAAAACTTCTTTTTTTTTAATTTAATTTTAAAAACTTGTAAATATATAATGTAATAATTTCAGTGATTAATATATATAAATAATTTTACGGTTTAGCAAATATGTGTAATGACGGTCGTATAATACGAGTTATGATAAAGCTCGTAGCAAATACAGTGTTAGAACAACCGTTACGAGATGATAAAACTTCTAATAAGTTCCAGGTTACAGCTAGTAATCTTAGTAACAGTTACATCGCTGCACCCTACTGTCGAATTGCAAAAGGACTTAATTTATCTATAGAAATATATCTATATTTTTTAATATCTAGAGCAATACTTTATAAGAGAGAAAACAACAGCAAAATGCCATTACTTTACTCATCCCCATATTGACAAACGAATAAACGTCAGGCTCTCCCGTATTTTACCACAAAATTATTACCACCGAACAAAACATGCGAATAAAAGGTTGTAACATTTGTCACACCTATTCAGTTTAACCAATTGGTTTTATATACATGAATACCGTTTTTGGTATCTCAGAATCTAACATTTACCAAATAATATTTGTAGCTGATTTATGATTTATCACGCGAATTTGATCTTTATCGCCCACTTGTTAAGATCTACGACTATTTTTCAAATATATTCATAATTTTGTTACGTGTAGACACTTTGGTTTTACTATTGTACATTTGTCTAAGTGTATCAGAGATCACTCCCACGGTCCGCACTTCGAATGGTAGTCTATTGTCCGCTCCTAACTCCTTGAGATAATTTTTGACCTTGTTCTGAATTAGCTGTTTGTGGAGTATGATTAACATCGTTTTTGAGATTTTGAAAATGAATACGCTAATTAATAAAAGCCTCTGGAAAAAAATCTTTTTAATTGTAAAAACTAATACAATTGGATCATATTGATCAAAAACTATTAAAATTAATAATAGTAATATGTGTAGCACGGGCGCATTCACGTAATTGCTACCACGACACGATCACACGGCACGTACAAGCCGACTCTACGATGCCATGCGCCTGCGCACGGTCAAGGCCAGCCGCTCGCTTTTTATTGGTGCGCGAAAGTTCAGCGTACTCTTAGAATAAGTGACTTAACACACGCTACGTTATGACAATGATCGTGTGTGAAAACGTATGCAAGGAATTACATTTCGGAAATTGTAAATTATTTCTGATGATACGCAGTTTTGATTATGTTACAAAAACACTTAAATGATACTAGTTTTTGTTTATCAATATGTCTTCAATAAATCGAAATAAAAAATTATAACTGCAATAAAACCTTAATTATCCAGAACTTTTGTTTATTTTTAAAGCCTAGAAGACCATTGACGCTTAATAAAATGGCGATATTGCTATATTGATCCGATAAATTAGCGTCGCCTCAGATATCAGTCGGCAACATCAAAGGTTTGGTGGTAAACCTGATCAAAAGATAAGATACTTGCGGTTGTTGTTTATCGATTTCATGGAGGATGTTCTGGCACGTGCGAAGACAGCGAACTCGACGGAATTCATTATGGCACTCGTGGAGAACTTTGTAAGAAAGAATAAATGTAAGGAAATATAAGAAAAAATCTATTCTAATATATTTTTTGCTATCAGAGTATATTACGCTATATTATTTTATAATTATTTTTAAAGTGTTAATCCACACTTAGGAAAGTTAAGTTTTTATACGTTTTCTAAATAAGTATTTTACGCTATATTAGCTATAAGAGTATATTTATGATAGAGTGAATTAAGCTTCACGCTTTACATGTAGTGGAAGAACCAGAGAGAAAGGAGCGCGGAACTAGTCAATTAGAAAATGTAATTAATTGGAAAATAATCTGAAATAATAATTATTTTATCTTTTTTTACATTACACGTAATATTTACCTGGTTTGATTCAGCATATTTCCTTGAAAACGTAGAAAATGCGCGTTGTACTCACGACAGAGCCCTACGCTCGTAAATCTAAAAAGCGCTGTATCAATTTCAACACGCCCATTCACATAAATGGGGACCTTCGAACACCATCGGCACAGAAACCCAGCTCGGGGCCACGCACATAACTTATCTAACGGTTGCTGACGCGCCCTTGCGATACTCTCTTGCTTTATGGCTGTCTCTAATATCGAATTAGATCATGAGTATTTCACATTTCTGAGAATATTGATATCTCTTCAAAGAATGCGAACTAGTATTGGCTAGTTATTGTATTGGTTTCAACTGTGGTTTTGTGGAATAAACGAATGTTACGTCTTAATATTGAGATATTAGTGGCTGTCTTATTCTCGCTACTACGTAAAACTAGTTAATAACTATTAACTTAAAACGCAATAACAACTTTAGTAATTCTAAATTGCCGAGAAAAATTCACAAAGTTTTAGGTGTAGAAGTCGTCAAGTTAACAAGACCATGATGAAACATGAATAATCTCTTCCGCGGTTAGTATTGCGGCGGCGCGGGGGTTCACGTGAATATTACAACTGTCTAAGATCGTGTGACCAATCGACCGCTACATTTCCTCTATTCTTTACATTTCCACGGAAAATTGTTCTATAATAAAGTATAAACGTAACGCCGCTGTGTTATAAGCTAGCGTTTTGCATAATGTGTGTTATTTTTTCTCAAAAAAAGTTGTGTTTTGTATTAACAAAAAATATAATTTATACTTTCATAATGAAAAGAGTATCATAAATTGTTGAATTTATTTCTTGCTTCATTTCAGATTGCGCTGTGATTATTGGTGTGAAAATAACTACAGTTTTTGTACTAAGAATTAATCTCACATTACTTATTCCGCTCGTCGTTCTGCGGAAGCCAGCAAAATCTCTATTATAATCTGTAACATCATAGAATTTTATCGATCGATAACGTAATGGGAAAGATATTTCTTATCGTTTATTTTCCTCATAATCACAGTTAAAATGTATTATGGCTGTATATAAAAAAACTCTATATACCTTTTATAACTTCCGCGTAAAATAGGTAAAAAATATTATTAAACTTTGAAATATTAATAATTTTGCATAGCGTAACTTAACTCCAAGCTTTATTAGATCTGATGATCTATGATAGAATATTAGAATATATTCGAAGACATACAATTAAGTTAGTATATAGTAATCGCTTTAAACTATTTCGGTTTTTTCATTTAAAAAACCAGTCACATATGTTGATACTGCGATTCATCTTTGATTGGCGAGAACCGGTCGAGTGACCGTTAAAATACGTTGCTGATCGGTTAGTAGCTTATGATAATTTGAAACATCTTTCGATTTCATAGTCACTAATAGGAAACGTTTTTTATTTAAAATGTTGATATCACTATCGGCAGGGTTACAAAAATTACTATTAAATATATCACATAAGCTAATACCTACCAGGCTTATACTGTAATTGAAATCGTTTTATTATATTGGCAACGGGACTGAAATGAATTGCAAATTATGTTTGATCTAAAGTTCTATTTTTTACTTATATTATGTTTGCATTTGATTATATAGCAAAGTTTTAAGAAAAAGAAAGCTAAATGCTTACTAATCATTCATATTGTTGTAAATTTTATAAAGAATTGTTCTTAAGTATCTTAATTTGTTATTCACAATCCTCAGTCAGTAACCTGTTCTAAAACATCCTATCGCAAATCTGTTTATTATTAGCTAAATTTCTTTCGCTAACATCTATTATCACTTTAAACCTAGTCTTATAAGCATCGGTGACACTAAAGACAGAATGCGCTTTCTATCGACTCTGTCGCCGATACTGTCTCCTTATCGTCTAAGGCATCTGTTTTCGCTCCTTTGTCTGTTCCAAGTTTATCGCCAGTTTGCGAAACGTGGGAACGTTACCGCTTGATGCATCTTAAATAATTATCTTTATCTTTACCTTTACCTATTAGGCAATGCATGTCGCTTAGTCACATAACTTCTTACTTACTGTTCTGTCGTGTCGTATTTATAATACGACCTTGTGGTACTTCTGCTAACTAGTCCATTAGCTAAATCGCTTACACCTATGGAATACGTTATTGGCCTTTCTTTTGTGAGGTTATACGTTTCACATTTTTACATTGTCATCTTCACTATAGGTTCACTCTTTATTCGAATATAGGAGGGCCTGAGAAAACATGGGGTCTCAAAACACTGCGTTCTCCGGATTCCGCCCTAATTCGAGACATTTTATGTAAACGTAACTCAACTGCTCAACTTATATTCAAAGTGCTTTTATATGTATTAAAACATAGGGTTCCACCACTCGGTATTGTTGGTTGGTTGGCTCGATATGATGAAGGTGGTGATATATTACTTTGTTGCATTTACAACTCTGATTTATCTCGAAAACAAAAAAAAAGCTATACATCAATGGAGTATGATGATGGAATTTATCACATTTCCTGGTATACTAGAATGTCTAATGCAGGCAAAGTTGTGGGTGGTCGGCGGTCCACACTCCACGGGCACTTGTCGCATAACGGACGTAATACCATCAGTGCCATCATACGCTTGGTGATTACCGTTTTTGCGATAGGCAGGTGTCCGAGAGGAATGTACGCAAGATGTGTGGCAGCTGATATCATTAATTTGACGATGTTTTTGTCCTTATCTCTTTATGATTGGCCAATTAGTCAAATAGATTCTTTGTTTTATAGTTGAGTGAATGAATTTATACAATAAAAATTGGTAATGAAATGAAGAGTATTTAGAAAAAAAGTAATATATATGGTATATTGGAGGTATTTACATGTAATTTCATCGTAATTTGAATAATTCTTTTATTTTTATTTCTTTTTTTTTCAACTTAATACTGGTTTGGTTTTAGGCATTATACAACTTAAATTTCGAAGTAAATTAACTTATAAATTGGTTTTTAACAAATCGTTAACATTAATATCATAGATCAGTCAAACTATATCCGTAGAAAGTAATGTGAAATCCCGTGAGATTGTTATTACAGTTTGATGTTTTAGAAAAGTCACATGTGAGTGCTATAATTAAATTAAATTAAATAAGCTTCACGCTGTATTTCGCACGCAGCAGGGTAGGCAGATTGAACCTAATGTTAAGACACTGCGTGCTGAGTGGCGGAACTCAACGCCACGCTTTGCCTCGGTATCAGATCGAGAAAACGAAAATATTAAATATTTTATTTCGTCGAGTGGGAGTCGAACTAGTCGAGTTTACAGTTGCAAGTGTGCCATTGAGCCACGACTACCCAGGACTACTACTGCAGGAAAATTTATCATTTATTATTTTCGCATTTTGTAGTTTCAAAACGTAACACCTATGATATATTTTTTTTCTATACTTTTTTATATACAAATAATGTAAGTAAACAAAACGCAAATCAAAGGCTAAATTTATTACATGTAAATGTATATTAGTAATTTTATGTTTTCTCATATATTGAAATATATATTTATTATAGAAGAAACGGTACTGTTATTATCATTGAAATTATTAATTGAATAATAATAGCTTTAACGTTAGACGCTTGGTAGAAAATCTTAACAAAGTATTCTCCGAGGAAAGCTAGAGACGCCCATTTGTGAAATGTCGAGTTAATAATTGTTGCGAGATAGAGAGAAATAAATGCTACATCACTAAGTACGGTTTCTTAGCTTTTATTTAAATTGTCCGGATATGAATTTACACCTAATTTGGCTATCAAAATTTTTAATCGTTAATTATATAATTTTGTTATATTACCCACGTCACGACGGGACTTTGTATAATTAAATATTTTAATTTCTCACGATTTTCTCTTTATGATTTTGTTTACACTTAGCACACGAGAATAAGAAAATTTAGAGTTGTTTATCTTGATTCATAATTATGCTCACATTTTGGGGAAACCTATTGTTTATGTTGACGGCGTGGTACGTTTTAATTGTTTTTACTGGTATATATAATAGTCTCGATCTGGTTAATAATGTTATATAGAAGGAGAAATGTATGAAAGAATCGAGACATTAAGTAAATATACAAAATAAGAGGAAGCCTGTAGGCTTAGTATTTCCAACACAGAATCTCTAGAACGTTTTACTCTACAAACAACATATCTATCGAGGCAGTAGTTTTATTGTTTAGTGACTATAGCATATGGAAGAGTCACGTTTACTTAATAAAACCTATTAGGGTGTGGGGAGGTTATTATCATTAGAGTAAATTTCACGGCTATTGCTTTTTATCGTTGTTTTTCTAGTTATTACAATATAAAATGAAAGGAAAAAATCCTTTAAGTTCCGTCTCAAACCAACCGTGTCAAAGTAAATCGTTCCTATAAAAATTAGATCGTGAGAAATTTTGATGTAGTAGTTTTTGAACAAATTAAAGGCATCGTTGCGGTGAGAGGCGCTTGTAGGCTTCACATGGAATATGTAATTATTGTGTCCAACGACGGCTAGCTAATTTGTTTTTGCGTTGTACTATAAATTATGTTTATTAGGGTTGACTTTTGGTAATTCAGTATAATTAAGTAAGACGGATAGATCGAAAATGTATAAATATTTCAACATAATGTAACTAGCACATAGAAGAGTAATAACTGACAGATTAAAATGGAAATTATTACAAGAAAAAAAGTAAAATTATTACATTCTCACACTGTATGTAAATTGACTGGCCTCTTTCATTTACGGTTTGCAAGTCGCAACCCACTGACCGGATGCCCAAATGTTCGATCAAGTGGTCGGGCGACTTGCTCTCTTCACACCTGTGGCATTGTCTCGTGAGGTTTATTGATACTTACTTTTTACAGCCTCTAAATGTTGTCTTTATAACTATTGTTTACGCGTAGTTGGTTATAAAACTGATTGTACATTTTCGTTCTTTTTTAATTAGTATGTAGCTGCTAGAATGGCAGATTTCAAACCGCAGGTTCTGTGTTACCGAGAAAACGAACTAACGTACACAAAGTCAAGTCGAACCCACAACTGTCGCGTTTCCAATCAGAGGCAGCACTTTAGTAATAATTGTATTGTATAATTAAATTAAATGATATTTGAACCTGCACCTTACGAACGCAATTTGATATGGGTAAGCTATTTAAGCTATAAATTTACATCCCAATTCCTATACATGACGTATGACATCAAGATACAACTAAATATTTTCTTTCTACGATAGTAAAGTGGTTACCTACCTGCCTTTTTCAATCGCACCTTAATCGTCTTTAATTGTAAACAACGGAAATCGCACCCCATTTAAAAATGCTATCCTCCTTCCGACGGCTTATTAACTTGAGAATGGCTTTCCAAGTTTATTGTAAACATTATGACTCTCACTCGCGGAATCCAGTGCTGAGGTGATCTGGGTTAACGGCACACGCGAATTCTGATGGATATCTCGGATATTATCTTTTTTCGCACCATTGCATTAATAAATATTTACGAAGTTAATATTGATTATTATATTCGATTTTGGGTTTGGTACAGCGTCTGCCGTGAACGCGACGGTTGTAAGTTCGATTTGAATTCGAAGAAAAAATAATTATAAGCATTTTCTTTGCTCTAACAAGACAAAACCGCGGCGATTAAATTAGATACGTAGTCAAAATTGGGAAAAAAAAGGAACGCAGTGTATTATCACTAAATTCACCCAGCCTACTTTGCAAATAAAATATGTTCTTAGTTTTGGTAAAGAAAAAACGGTTACTTCGAATAAAATGTAACATTACATTGCCGAGAGTATTAATATCCAAAAAGTTTTGATGATTATATCGGTAATTACGTGACGGCGAAAATATTTATACTTTCGATCATAATCGTATAATTGGATATTTACTATAATAAGGGTAAGCGTGAGTTTCATTCATTAAAATATGTTTCAATATGCACGAAATTTAAGGTTATTAATACACACACACATTTTGGTGATAAAATGTAAGTTATTTTATGTTAACGTATACTTTTTAAATGTAGCGGATGATTTTCTTTATTTGGCATTAATAATTTAAATATTATGTGTTATATTTTAAAATGCCTATATTTGAAACTTTGATTGATTGACGCTATCAAAAGACTATTTTCAAACGTCTCTTTATGTATAATTTTCTTTCCTTTCACCATCTTAAAATAAATTTAAAGGTATTTCTTATTCGAAAATGATATTTTTAAATGTTGATACTCTATCTTAGATGCGAGTGTTAAAATTGTAGTTGATGTCAGTGACACACATTCTCGGTATAATAAAAATAATGTGTGTCACAATGTCAATAAACCGCGGTGGCCCGAGCTGCGCGGGCGCGTCTCGCCCAGCCCTAGCGCTTCCGTTCTGCTCCCTTCACCGTGGTCTATATGTATTTATGAAATTGCTATTACCTAATTGTATGTATGTATTGAACTTAATATAAATATGTTTTAATATTTTTTATATATAATTATTGAAATATGTATGTTTGTATTACAAAAAAAGTCTGATGACGAATATTTGATTAGTTATTCATAATTACATAGAAGAAAGACAAGACAACAATTTATCTATACGTTTCTTTTTTTGAATTTTTTATTTATTTTTATCAACTTCTATTTTCAATAAATTTTGACATATTGACATATATATAGAGAAAATATACAGAAAAAAAATTAAAACAATATTTATTTCCTTTTTTTTATTATTTGTCGCTGCAGACAGAGAAAGAGTTCTAAAAATATTTAAAACACAAAATTAATTAGAAACAACAAACTATTCTATGAAGTATAATTCACATATAATTTCTACATGAAATACTTTGTATCTATTACGTCAATATGTACTTTTGTGTGTCACAGTGTCAATACACTGCGTGTCGTGGTGGGTCACAATCGGATGAGCACCGCGCCCTTGCGCGTTTCCGTTGCGTGTGCATTCAAACGCACCTGTGTCGTCGGTTGGTTTTATGTGGATTATGCATTTATTAGAACGAATTTGTGATTAATAATATACGTCTCTAATCATTTTAAATTTTATTTTAAAATATAATTTAAAAGCTTCACGCTATATCCCGCACACAGCAGGGTAGGCAGAAGGAACCTAGTGTTAAGAAACTCCGTTTCCCACTTTCCGTCGAGTTTTGGAGGCATTGTGTGTTGAGTGACGCAACTCAACGCCGTGCTTTGCCTCGACACCAGAGTGAAGAAATGAAAATATAAATTGTAAATAGATATTTCATTTCCTCGAGTGGGAATCGAACCCACAAGCAGTCGATTTTACTCTGGCCTCTAATTATTTTGTAAAGCTTAGATCACTTCTTATTGAAATACTCTTAATGAAATCGTCAATGACAGCTTTGTTCGCCCACACCATCGTTCCGTGCGTTGTAAAACATAATATTCCGATTTTGTCAGTTCTCGAATTTCGGGAAATCTTCCCTCAGAACTCCCCTGTAGTTTCCCCTATAGTATTTATGCTAATCTTAGTTATATATGTAATATATTTTAACTGTTTCAATTTACGGATTTTCGAAGACAGACTCAATATTCATGCGATAAAATTACGAAAGTTTTATATAAAAAAGAAACCATATCGCTTATCAGATTAAAGAGCTTTATGTTCTACAATTGAATGTTCAACACTTGCCATTTTCGGTATGGAAGTATTCTCTTCGAAATGCGAGTGAAATTTAAAAAATTAAAAGCATTCTAAAAGCTCAGCAACTGTCAATACTGGACAGACGTAACGTGCGCCCGAAGAAAGCGAACTCAATCACTTTCATCTCAGCTTTTGTACATGTAATGAACAAGAGAAAAATATATTTTGCATCTATGTGTTACATCTTTGTTTTTTTTTATATATATAGCGAAATTAGGTTGATTTTGTTAGCTCTAAAGCTTGTTATACAGGAACAGTGACTTGCGATAATATGAAC
The DNA here is from genome assembly GCA_018237945.1 of Heliconius sapho. Classification (NCBI taxonomy): domain Eukaryota; kingdom Metazoa; phylum Arthropoda; class Insecta; order Lepidoptera; family Nymphalidae; genus Heliconius; species Heliconius sapho. The sequence continues at coordinate 14,249 of DWAE01000072.1, forward strand.
AGCATATATGAGGGTTTATACAATAGCTTTAATATCCGATAGGTATTTTTTCTTTAATAATTTAAACATTTGTCAGTTTTGCTAAGGTTGAAGATGGAAAATTATAAAAATAAAAAAGATATAAAAATTGGTGTCGTTTCACATAATATGTACTTTTTTAAGAGTTACCTACAACAGGCATACGTAAACATTTTTTTTGGTTTCTATAAATATTAAATTAGCATCGGCTCGAACAGTTTCTAAGTAATAAAACTATTTAACGAAAGTCTTTAAATTGTTAAGTCACGGTCGAGATTTTATTGCAGGGGGGACAGAATTTCTCAGCGGATCATTTTAATACCCATAATTGAACACCGAGACGATAGTCGTAAAGTCTACCTTATAGTATTTGCCATGTTAATTTGATATCGCCTTTTACTAAACACTCGTTTTATGTTTCTACGACGGTCTTTATATGTTTATTTTATGAATGTTTGGATATTTGCAGTTGTAATTTGCCAGTTTCAATTTCGTATCGAGCAATAAAATTTTGGGAACCACAAAAAATGTTGCAGTGAATATGACCAAATTAGCTATTGGACAAGGCAATGTTTGAGAACTTTTTGCTTTAGAATATTTATCTATACTATTCATTTCTATACTTACAAATTAAAAGTATTTTTATTAAGTACATTATTAATATTTTCTGTTAATAATCACTGATTCTGTGGATTATTTAGATCTACAAACGGTTTAATCATCTTTCGGCGGAGTATTTGTGTCATGTAGTTGATGCTTGTTTCGGTAGGTTAGAAGACCAATATGTATGTATATTTGTTATTATTTACTTCCTTTTATACAATTACCTGTTTATTGTGTATTATTATTGTATATTACTATAAATTTAGATAAAATATACATAATTATAATTTATTATTTATTTGCTCCAAATAAGCTTGTGACAGACAACCCTTGAAATAAATGCCCACAGACTCCAAGAAGGCTAGCAATTACAAAAAAAATTGCACAGTGGTTTCAGTAAAAGTTGTATACGGGTGCAATCGAGGACTTTCCTTAGTGCTTTATTGCCCGGTTTATGCGATATCGTAAGCTGTGATTTACGACGCGGTGGTTACGCGCCGTAAAACCTGTTCTCACCCGACCTGCGCCGACCATCGATCATCGTAAACATCCAACTTGATTATACGTCATTAAAAGTATCTTCATTTACTTGTAGTTTTGCAGACGCGAGTGAAATGTAGAACATTTTTTGGGACATACGCTTCTTTTTATCTAGTTATTTATTGGACATGAAGCGTGGCGTGGCGTTTTTTTTGATAGTAAGACGGAAGAGGATGAAACGGCAGTTAGTGAATAAATACGTAACTTTTAACTTGAAAAACTAAACTTAAAAAACTTTAACCATACTTTGAGAAGCGTTGAGTTCCGCCACTCAACACGCAATGGCTCCACAGTTCGGCGGAAAGTGGAATACAGAAGTATCTTAATGGGAACGGAGTGTCTTAACACTAGGTTCCCAGGTTCCGTCTGGCTACCCTGCTTAGTGTTGAATATACCGTGAAGCAAAGACAAAATAATATAGCCTTTATATATTAACTAGCGGCATATGCAGAAAAAATAAATCAATTTTAAATAAACAAGCTTTTTATATGTGATATTATTATAGTAATTCGTACGTATTCCTGGCTCTGACTGAATCTGACTCTAGGAACGAATATTATTAATTGACCTTTTTTTAAAAACAAATTAAAATCAATTGTGTAAGTTATCTCATTTATTGTAACGTGAAACTCGACGTGTCTCTCGTTTGTTATTAATATTATGAAAGTTTCACTAGAATGGGACCAATTTCTCCCTTGGAGTTACATTCTAATGTAGTGACGGTGTGTTATTGTTCAATTTGCTATTTAATAGTGTGCCCGCAAATGGTGTGTAATGGACACTCACGAGCGGAGTGTTCGCCGTAAATAATAATAAGGCGAGAAAGAGGCACAGTAGATGCACTCGTAATTGCGTTTTCTTTGATTGTTTTTTGTTTTTTTATTTATTTAATTCTATATGTTTTAAGGTTTAATTAAATGTTCGTTATATTGAATTTGAATCTGGCATATATAAAATGCGGCGTTGAGTTCCGCCAGTACATAATGTCTGGATTCGTGCTGAAAGCGGAGCACTTGGTAATTGGTACTCTGCTTGCTATACGTATTCAGGATAAATCGTGGCCTATTGTAGTATTTATACTGTTTTATAAAACAAAACATATTATTTTTATGTTATGTCACCTAAATAAAGACGAATGATTTAAAATAGTAGGCTATTTTTAAAAAAGAAAGGAATATAAAGACTAAATTACATAATAATAACATTACAATATTAGTTTATTCATTTAGACAAATAATAAAATCTATCATAATAAATCAACACGAAAGTTAGATTCCCATGTGGCCGTGCTCGAGACTACATAATAAAAATACAATACGAATACCCACATCTCAAGTTCAATGATCTGTACGACGAAATGAAAAAGAACTAAGCAAAAATTTCGCCTTAATGTATCAATACAAATTATATGCGAAAACTTACACTCTCTTCTATACAATTGCTTTTACTCTACAATACTATTGACTTTTGATATGTTAATAGTTTATGAAAGAATCTTATTATGGCATTCGAAAGTTTCAATTATTATATACTCTATACTATAATTTTAATTACATTGATAGCAGGAGGTTGGGCCGTTGGAGGTATGACGTAAAGCGTAAAGCTAATGAAGCTTTTTTTTATGGACTAAGCTTTTTTCTTATAGTGTAAGCTGCGTAATGTTACAAATGTGATGTGTATTGTTCGCGGACTTTCTTTCGCGTGTGATAATTAGTGAGACATCGCCCGAGGCGCCGCGGTGCAGGTGCCTCGCGGCGGTCTGAGGTGATGATTGCTTTCGTTATGAATGTACCCACTGTAATAATTATAAACGGCGTGTTGTATAATTATGTATTATGTTTGAATACAATGTAAAATTAAAAATTGTTACGTAATAACTTATAAAGAACATTAGTAGCAATATGTTTTAGTTAGTTTCACGCTGTATGTAGCGTTTAGCAGCGTTGGCAGAGGAAACGTTGTATTAAGACACTTCGTTTTCCACCGATTTTTTTAGGCATTGCGTGTTGAGTGTAATAAAAGTTGATCAGAACCCAGCGCCTTGGTGACAGACCGAAGAAATTAAAATATTAGTTAATAATAATTCATTACCCCGAATGGGGATTGAACCCACTACCGTCGCATTAAAAACACACTCTAGTGCCTCTGCGCCACGATGGTATTAATATATTTGGATTTATTAATATAAGTTACTTTTATAATTATATTTTTTATATATGAATTTTATGATTATCTGGGTGAAGTTGTAAGTATATATATTATATCTAATTTAAAATGTACGCAAAAATTTATGAGTTATTTTTTATACAGTCAAATCTTACTGAAACACTTTAAACAATTACACATTTAAGCTACAGCTTCATATACATCATACCTACGTATATTTTTAATCTATGTTTGAAATACAAAATTTGCATAAAACAAATGAAAATCACACATTTATACCTATAGGTACTACCTACATTGTATAATAATTAGATAAATAGTAAAATATAATCTAGTATCCAGAGTTCCAGTATACCTAACAAGTATTGAAGTTACATTAAATTCATTTAATAACAAGAAATAATAACGTCGGGAAGTTATCAATTAATTAGGTAGCAAAGGTCGGTATAAATATCTATGTAAAGATCTAATTTAATTTCTAGCTTTACAGCTTTCTATTTTCTGCATTTTCCGTCGTAACTGTTTTACTACTCTATAGAACTTATTAAATGTTGTTATTTTCATTTCCACATTTTGCGCGGCGAAGCGCGGCGTTGAGTTCCGCCATTCGCTCGAATTCTGGCGGTAAGCGGAGAGCGGTATTAACATTAGGCTATCTCTACCTACCCTGCTTTATGGGAAAAAATGTGAAGTTACAGTAAAGTAACCTTGTTCTTTTATTAGAATGGATGGCGACCTCAAAGGGTTTATGAGCTTATGCATACGTAACATATTTCGCGCCATAAAATAAAATTTGAGTTTTTTCATTAGATTTTTATTTTTTGACAAACTTATTTTGGAGAATCGAAAGTCTTGACACTTTATTCTCTCTACCTATTCTGCTGTATGAGAAATAAAGTGTTGAAGGTTAACACGAAATAAACGGTTATAGTATTTCCCGTTTGTTATATTAATTAAATTTCTTTTCATTCGGTGAAGTAACAGTTCAAATTCAATTAGTATTAACCCAAGCTTTAACTGCAAGTTTCTATATGTAAATGTTTACTTCCAAGCAAGTCGAATAGAGCGCATAATGAATAAGTGTCTAATACATAAAACATGTCTAAAGCTAGTAATATTACTTGGAACTCCTTTGAAAAAGTTTTTTTGCGTGAGAACATACTGTTTGATACCATTATTACAATTATTAAAATTATTACAAATATTACAATTATTATTATTATTATATAAGTTAATTTTATAAACGCTATAAAATATGGTCACCATAAAGCAGCTCGTATTTCTATGACATGCGATATTGTAGTTAGTTGATAGTTATTTAAAATTGTTTTAATATGCTTTTAATTAAGTTTATGTTTGATTACGTTTTTTCAGCATATAAATGTGTTTTTATGTAATATTTTGTTGTAAAGAAAATTGTTGCCTGCAGAGTAGTGTACGAACCCTCCATTAGTACCTAGATACGTGGCACTTCCCTACTGTGCGGTTACGTGGGAACTTTTTTTCCACGCGTAATATTGGCCTACCCACGGCAGTGTTTCCAGGTCGATATGATTTCAAGACCTTCAAAAAAAACGCGTCTTTCTCCACTTCAAAGTCCGACAAAACACCTGTAGCTCATCTGGTGTTACACGTTGTCGTGGGTGGGCGGTGATCACTTACCATCGTGGGACCCGTACGCTCCTTTGCCTTGTCTTTTTCCATAAAAATAAATCCGTCGCGTTTTCAGTCAGAAACTTTCCCACTAGCTTCATAAATCGATTTACAGTAACTAAAATGGAACGTCAAAAGATAAAAATGAAAGAAAAATAAGTATGAGGATAATAAGTTCTTTTATTTTCATAATTATTACACATTTTAAATGAAACTATTTTAACCGGAATAATCGCGTATATTTTGTCCAAAAATCGGGTTTCCAAAAATGTATAATACAAAATATACGCGATTAATACGGTTAAAATAGTTTCATTTAAAAAGTATGGGGATACCAATTATGAGTCCCGCCCACGGTACACTTGTTCAGTTCAGTTCGATATTTCACACACTAAGTTTCGGACTAGAAAGCGACAGTCAACTTTCGCTTATAATACTGATAAATAGTGAATATCAATCGATAATTTATGTATTATGTATAATATCTAATTGCATGAGCTTTGTCGTCGTCATTTAAATTAATATGTTGAAATTTAAGTAATAATTTTATACTTTACTCTATCGTTTTTTTTATGTTATATAAATATTTTAGAAATAGAGTGGGATCATACATAAATATAAACTTTTATTGAAAGCTGTATCCCCCATGGAACGGGGTAGGCAAACGGAGTCTAGTGTTAAAACACTAGACTCCGTTTGCCCCCACTTTCCGCTAAATTTAGGAGGCATTGCGTATAGAGTGGCGGAATTCAACGCCGCGCTTTGTCTCGCCACCAGACCGAAATTGAAGACTGATTATCCATATTATATCTTTTATATAAATTACTTCAACAGGATTAGCAAATTCTTCCCTATAGTTCGTTTCCACTTTCCTTATTAAGACGTAATCGATACCCGCGGTCGAGGTGCGGTGTTCATAAAATTTAACTACTACGACCGTACTCTAACAATATGGTTAATTCAATTTCCTTATAAATCTATTTATTATATCACTATCTTAAGGAGCTTTCTAGCGTGCGTGGAAAACGACTCCTTGCGTAACCGACGGTAAAACTGTTATTTGCATAACTGTCTCAATCTTTGTGATGAATACATCTTGTGAAATCTTCAAATTAATTTTAATATCCTAGAGTTATTAAGATGCAAATTCCATACATTATTTTATTGTTTTCGAATTAATTTCAAATGTCAAGTCAAGGTTTCTAATATATTTCGAGAAAGTGAATGGTTAATTGCATCTTTTTAACGATTACAATTAAATTTTGCTATTATTGTCGTTGTAAATATCTGGTCAACGTTTATTATAACGTATAAAAAGCTTTTACAGGCTAACTCAAAGATGCTGCCGTCGGAATGCGGCTCTTACCGAGAATAGACGTCGTTACAAAGATATTTTCCTAACTATTTTTATGAGATAAAGTTATGAAGTAAAAACCATAGTTATTTGTGTAAAAAATCTCACACTTGAAGATTCGTTCATGAATGTGAGAAACAATTGTCTGTATAATATGTTAGATAAATTGTGTGGCAGATAAGTGAAACAATAATTGGTAATTTCGTCAATTTCAAGTAATAAGATAAGAGTAAAAGCTCTTTATCTTCTATCTATTAATGTTAGGTTAACAAGTTGATCTGCACAACCATTCATGTGGCGCAGGGGCACTAGCGTTCGACTGTTAACGCGACGGTTGTGGGTTCGATTCCCACTCGGTTAAATGAAACATTGACTATTTTCATATCCTCGCTCTAGTAACTAGGCAAAATGCAGTGTAAAGTTTCGCCACTTAACACGCATATTCGATGCAAATTGGGAAATGGAAGTGGCTTAATGAAGAACGGAGTGTCTTAATACTAGGCTCTCAGGTTCCCTCTGCCTACCCTATCATATGCGGGTACAGTACAAAAAATACAATTAATGTAATAAGAACCAATTATAAAAAGATTATATTTTATTTGGCGTATTTCAATTCAGAGAAAATTGAATGGAATGTACGTTTAATATCTTTTAGTATTAATTTTGTTCCTTTGTTTGTTCTAATCTCATATATATTTACTCTACGTTTAAGTAATGATATCTAAAATCAAGGAAATTAAATGATCTGATGAGTCTCACACTCACCTTTCGCCAAACTATTGTTGCACAATGCGTCATGTAGCGTGGGAGCCATAGTTCCCGAGAAATGGTATATTGTTTTTGTTAATACGTGCTACAGTCAGCTTTTCTACAGGTGTTTACGATATTTCGAGTTTATTTATTGATATCAGTGTCTAAATAATCTTTTATATAATTATTTATTAATAATATGTCTAAGCTTAGTTAATAGTTCTTGTACAATTAAGTAATAATTTTACTGTGAAACGTTTGTTTTCCTGCTTTATTTAGAATAATTGCAAAAACCCGTGCATCCACTAATAATATTTTTGTTAATCATCTGTCTGTATATTGTATTTGTAAGATATGAAATTAGATTTTAGATTATATTTTTTATAGAACCCTCTGTATTCTTAAGTTGATTACGAAACACATTCCCCACACGAATCAAATTTTAATTAGAATGCCCTTTCGCGATAACAATTCTACAAACGTCTGCGGATTAAGTCACTAATTGAACACCGAGTTTCACTCGCTAATTTCTAAGAAATTAAACGGAATTGTCAATACGTAACTATCTGTTGTCATGAAAGTTAGATCGTTAGTCTTAATAAAGAAAAAAACATTGTTCAGAGCTATCTTGCATTTACATATAACAAGTGTTTGTAATATAAGTACAAATACAAATCTCACAATGAAAAATTTTGTGTAAAAATTAGGGACATCAGTAGGTTTTTGGGAAACGAAGTGCAGGAACAAACCAAATCGATAAATAACTAATATTGGTAAATGTAGTTAAGTTACTCACTTTATTTTAAATATTTTTTAAGTGTTAATCCTCACTTAAGAAAGAAAAATACTTATTTAATTTAGAAAACGTATAAAAATTTGAAAGTAGCGGGACTTGAACCCGCGCTTCTTGGAAACCGATCATGAGAATGTATAAAAATTTTATCATATGGCCTGGTCGGTTTCCAGAAGACGCAGATTGGAGTCCCGCTACGTTAAAATTTTTATACGTACTTTATCTATAATACAGTAGCGTCCGTTTTGTTTACGTCTTTTCATATAAAATGCCTCGAACGCTGTCTTCAATTGTGATTATATCTTTTACAATACCCCTATCCATTTCACATGCCCTCCTCCTCCAATGTTGTAGATGTAGGAATTCAATTACACGTCACTCTAAAGTCTCGTAAATGACGTTTGTACCTTACATCCATAGAGCTGTATAGAAACAAACGCTTTTGCCATTTCAGTTTATTAGTTATGTTGAATTGTCCACTACTCGTAGGTCTTGTCTGTCTTCAAACATTTGAATAGTAAGAGAAAATACAGCCGTCTTCTATTAACTTGTTTTGTTTTAATGACCATTTGTGTCATGTCTTACGAGAAAAATAAATTTGATAGGATGTGATTTAAATATATACACAAAAAATTGATCTATCAAACAGTTTATTTTTTTTATTGTTGAAAATCTACATACCTATATGTTAAGGGATGATTTTTAACTAAGTTATTTTTACGAGACTGATCACGAATTACTGTACTCATCCTCTTTCCCATGATATCTAATTATTATTAACTAATATTAAATTGAATACTATATGATGTGCGATGATATCTCAACAGACAATCTTCTCATATTGAACAGTATATAAACAATAGGCCTCTTTAATTTCTGTATATGATTCATTCTATTTGTAATTTATCTCAATCGGCCGACATTGACCCTCGTAGCGGACCCGGCCCCGTATCTATTCGGCAATTTTGTTGTTAATAGTTTAATGACAGTAATTCCAGTAATCTTAGCTTACGTACATATAATTGTTATAAATGACAATTATGGAGGAAATGATGAGTGGCTAAATGACATTTTTTTGAGGATTTTTTTTATTCTATTATTATATCATTTTACTAATTATATCATTTTTGCTAACGTATACTTTGTTTTGATTGTTAATAAAATATTTTTGTTATAAGATGTAAGGATCGTGGAATTACAGTTCATGCAAATAAACTAGAAATTTTCCTATTAATATAGGATATTACAATTGTAGATAAATTTCAAGTTAAGTTTATAAATTTTAATTCCTTGTTAGAAGAAACGACCTCTTATTTATCAGATAGCAGCTGTAAACACGCAGCTACTGCGTCAAACTTGATTAATACATAAAGATTATCTTATATAGATATCCACATTTATGACATTCGAGAAGAGAAAATTAGGAGTATGACGACTATAAATGCTATGATTGTGTGTTCCCCATTCGGATAAATGAATTATTTTCATTATTCCTGTCTTCACTTGTTTCATTGTCCCCATTCTGGAAAGGCAAGGCGCGGCGTTGAGTTCCGCTGTTCAAGTTCAGGTTTATCTCTACATACACATAATGCTTTATAGAGCGTAATGCTGTTTTTTAGAAAATTAAAAATGTGCAGATTTTATTGTGAAAAGTTAAAAAAAAATTAAATCAGCTTCACGCTGTATCCCGCACACAGCAGGGTAGGCAGA
>DWAE01000073.1:0-23800 GCA_018237945.1 Heliconius sapho
CAATGTACAGAAACAACTTTTCTACAGATTTATTATAAGTATAGATTTTATTTATTTAAATTAATAATTTATAGAAAAAAAAACAAAAAATTATAGCGACTTTAAAACTCTGCATCTGCGCACGATCATAAAAAAACCAAATAGTAGAAAATAATATTTTAATTACATAAAAGTAAAGAAAATTGAAAAATAATAAGTAAAATTATTGATACTTATATACCTATTTACTATTTAAAGCTCGTTATTTTTGGAGTCGGTGTTAACATGGGCATTTTTTTAATATTTCTCTTTCTAGCTTTTGTTTTCTATGTTTTTGGTAGTTATCTCTTAATGGTATTTTTTCTTGGCTTGTTTAGTTGGACAACCCCGCATAGAGCAGCGTAGTGCGGCGGAACTGTTCTCTTGTCGCCATAGCGAAGACATGAAAAAAAAATCTCCCGAATGGAAATAGAACTCAGAACTGCCGTGTTTACAGTCAGACGCTGTTCTTACTGTATGCTTTTTTCCTATGTTTACTCTGCGCCTGCTCTATCACGCTAAATGCGGGATACAACGTGAAATCGCTAACGTTTTTATTAATCTGCTTAAATATTAAAATTTTTAAGAAAGAAGCAGAAAGAAAAAAACGAAGAAGAGAATTAAGTACTCACAACACCAGACAGCTTGTTCTTATTACAACTAATTTCATCTATAGACGTCCTGAATTTTGCAATATCTTTGGGATTGCCAGATTCTGGTTGGAACTTGAAACTGTAACATATATGTATACCATTGTTTTTACTTCACGCTGTATTCCTTACAGATGGTACCTGGGAATCTAGTTTTAAGACACCCCATACCCATTAACACATTTTGCTCCTCTCTTTTAGTGGTTCTAACAAATCACAACTTTGTACGCTGAGTAAGTTAGGTTTGTGCATGTCAGTCACTCAGTAACGGACGAATCTTATATTTCTATTTATAACGAATCTTATATTATCTAGTATTTTTTATATACCAGAGCTCCACATCACTTGTTTTAGCACTATATATATACATAAATGCATATACGGCCATATGCGATGACTAACTTAGTCCTAACGCGAGCAATAGGCTTGTCCTCTTCTTCGGTTATATTTTCTTTCGGCCTCATTGTTATTTCACTACTGTCAGCCTTGTAATCTGAAAATGAATATTACATTAGAAGCTGTCGTAGCGCAGTGAATAATCGTCTCACTGTAAACACAACGGTTGTGGGTCCGATTCTCGACTGAGACTTGAAGAATGATTATATTAAAACTATTTTCAGTGTCCTGCTTTGGTACACCACTCAACACGTATTGTCTCGAAAATTATGCGGTGCGTAGGGAATGGAATGTCTTAACATTAGGTTACCTCTTTTGTCCTGCAATATGCGGGTAACAGCGTGAAAAAAATACTTACTACGTTGTGGTAAGGCAATTAACATATTTTGTTTAAAAAAAACATAATATATCTTGAGCATTTTTTAACAGCTTCATCGTGCATATTAGGATAGGCAAAAGGAAACTAGTGTCACGATACTCAATACTTCACTTTCCGGAACTGAACGCCGCACATAGGCTGTCTATCAAAGCGATAAAAAGAAAATAATGAATTCCTCCGAGTAGTGATTGAAATCATAACTATAAAATGGATCCTAGCTTAATAATAATATTAGTTATTCCTTTTAAGTGGATTTATCATACCAACAGAGTCCTTGTATATATCGGCGAGTTCCTTTTCAATCTTGGCTTCTTCGTCTTCCTCTTTTTTTCCACTATTTTTTTCCACGTCTTTACCTTTTTTATTTAGAGTGACCTAGAAATAATTGTCGATTCTTTAATATTTTTTGCAGCATCGAGTTCCGCCGCTCATTTTGGAAAACTTTTGTTTGCCTACTCCGGTATGTGTCATATATACCACACAAATATAATTTTTATTAAGTTGTCGTACAAATGTATATAGGAAGCAACCTTGTATTAACACACTCTGTTGCTTCTGTTAACTGCTTTGTTTAATAATTAGAAATTCATGGATTTTTTTATATTTACTTAAAAATTAACACAACCCATCATACAAAATGTCAGATTCTTTTTTAAAACTTTTGATTTTGAAATTATTTCTTTTGTTTAATTATTAATTTATTTTTATCATACCTACATAGTTTAGTTGGCCCTGCTAACAAGAATTCTATGAAAGTGGTCCCTGATCAAGAAAAGATTGAGAAACCCTGATTAGTATTTTATAATAAAGCAAAGTCGAAACGTCGTGATTTTTAGATCAATAATTAAAGGTCCCGATAGGGATAAGCAAGATATATTTTTTTTATTACTTTAAGATTTTAATTACTTACTAATAATTTCATAGAAATATAAATAAGTTTATTCGTAAGTTACGTATAATTATTCTGAAATCTTAACTGCCTTACATTATTGTAAATCAACTCAATATCGTTTAAGTATAGTGATGTTTTTCTATTAAAAACATATTTTATTGACGTCTATCCCCATTGAAAGCTTTATTTAAAATTCAAATATACGCATTAATAATGAATGAAATCCTCATTATTATTTTATTTTTGTTCCGCTTTTGGCGAAAGAATCCCATTTTTCACTGAGAGAAAATCTGGCAACGCAAAAATATGTACATAAACAAAACCTACGGAATATTTCTTAATTTCCTTCCTAGTTGCAACTTGTATAGTTGTAGAAGTCACTTTGTCTTCTTCATTCTCAGCGGATGGTTCTTCTTCTAGATCTGGTATATCTGTAACATTTCGATTTTTATTTTAAACGAAGAAAAAAGAAGAAGAGAAAATAAAAGAAACATCCTGTTAATTTCCCGTTCCCGAATGATTTCTCCTCTCTTAGTGTTCCTCTACTTTACTCAACCTACCTACATAATTTATATCAACGTTTTTAACGTTTCTTAGTCCAGTCGTATCGCATGTGCATCTTCTGTCAGTCACTCAACAGTAACGAAAGTATTATCATCAGCTTCGAATTGTATGAAGCTGATGAAGCTAGGTTTAACGGTTTGGGCTGTGATTTATTTTATGAGTATGTCCGTCACCTTACAATTTTATATATAGCTTTTGCCTGTATCGCCGACCACGTGGCCAAATGGAAATAACTATTCGTTGTGTCATGACATATGACACATTTAACTTTAACGGAAGTTAACTGAACTGAACTATAAATGAACTTTCCAATAAAAAATATTTTTCATTGCAAACCATATGAGATTAGCGCGTCCAATCAAACCAACTCTTTAGCTTTATGATGTTAAAATATATATATATATGTGCATGTTTACCTTTTATAGGCGCACCAATTTCAATAACCTCTTGTCCCATAGACTGAGTGTATGAAAAACTTGACTTTAAACAAAAAAATAACAAAATCTGCGAATAAATTATATTTTTAAAACGCATTTTAATATGCAATATAACTTTACTTTACTTTTGTTTTTAAACCAACTCGATTGTTGTTGAAATTTGCTTACATGCCGCTTATATAGGTACAAATATGTACATATATCTAATGTTTTTTTATTAAAAAGGTTCTATAGAGGCCGTCGTGGCGCAGCGGCGTCAGACTATAGACGCAACAGTAGTAAGACGAAACATGTTTTGACGAAAGCGTTTCGTTACTTAACACACCATGCACCGCTAAATCTTCCAGACATTGCGTGTTTCTTTATCTACCAGAGTGGGGAAATGAAGATAATTTAAATATTTCATATACACTCATAGCAAGCATACAAATATCCTACTAAACGTTGCTGATCCACTACTTTCATTCCCAAAAACATACCAAAACGAGAGAGGGAAATGTCTCATTCTATTTTACACAATTACCTATATTTTCTATAATAATCCTAAACAACTTTCAATTTCACCGCCTATACCTACGACCCGATTTCGTGAATGGGGCGTGTGCGATATTGTCGCGTTGATGTGTCGGTGTGCAACATTCTTAACAATTTTTTTTACGTTTTATTTTACAACGATTTAAATTTTATTATTTACTTTGTTTGAAAAAAATACTTTATAATTTTTGACAAAATCTTTTTTCTTTTAATTGTATTAGGCTTTTATAGAGTAGTTAAAACTACCCTTGCATTTAAAATGGAGATGACAAAAACACTTTGTAAATATATGCAGTTCATTTCAAACAAAATAAGTGCAACCGAATACAACCGAAACTTAAGTTTGTCAACTTTATATTATATTTATATATATTCATATTCCGTATAACATATATATGTATATTCCGTAACCGTAAGTCATAAAATTGCTACGGAACCCTCGGTGATCTAAATTAACTCGCTCTTGACCGACTTTTTTATATAATTGAATGTCGTAAATAGATTAAAACGTACTTCACACTGACATTAGATTGATTTTAAAATAAATCAAAATATTGGCACTAACGTCTACTTGGCCTCAATTTACATACAAAAATTTCTTAACTTGGCACCCTGTGCCTGTTTACAGATTATCACACTTCTTTTAATATAGCTTCACGCTGTAGGCAGAGGGAAACTTGGTATGACGACATTCTGTCGAGAATGGCGGAACTTAATGTCGCGCTTAGTCTTAATTTAGAAGAAATTAAGATATTAAATAAATGATAATCAAACCCACAACCGTCGGATTTACCATCACACGCTGTCCCACTGCGCCACGTCGGCGTTGATAAATTGTTACTCGTTGACCATAATGTATGAAAGTAATTTGGGTCGTGGATTCAATACTGTTTGATGTAAATTATAGTAAAGTACTTTAAAAGATATTTATTGGAGTATAAATGTTTAAATGTACCAATTTAGTGTTGAATTGGGTCCTCTTGGTGATATGTGTGTGCTTATCGAGTAGAAAACGAAAAATATATATATATATTCGTCATATAGCATACCGCAGCGGCCCAGCGTCTATTAGTAAACGCGGCGGTTGTGGAATCAAAGTCCACTCGAATTTTCACAATCGAAACTTAACACTCAATGTCTTAAAAATTGGGATGTGCGTGCGTGTGTCCTGAGTATCTTAACACTGGGTTTCCTCATCACATATGCATATGTATAACTGGGCACTTATGCGTGGCTACGCGCGATTTAGCTTGTTGTTTCTTACATTGTAGTCAAATTATACATTTTTTTTACATCAATTGTATCATATATGTCCTTCGGATGTAAGAGCTATATTATTGTAAAGTTTTATCTAAATCCGTTTAGTAACAGTAGAGTACAACAAACTTTCATCCTCACAAACGTTATTATTTATAAGATTAGTAGGACTAGCTTTAACCGGCAACATTGTCCTCATGGTCAAATGAAAATTCTGTATATATTACATAATCTAAGTTCTAGAAGCAACAAGCGCACATCAAAACGATTCAGGTGATATTATATAGCCTCCCTCAATAAATGGACTATCCGATTACACAAGAATTTATAAATTTGAACCAGTAACTCGTGAGATTTGAGTTTTCAACGAAATTAATTCTTTAGCTTTAAATTAATAATTTAGATATAAAAGTATATTGTACCTAGATGTACTCGTATGTACATTTTTATGTGTTCATAGGAAAATCTTCAGGAAACTATTTATCAATCAACACATTTATTTATTGTGATGCGATGCCAATATCAAAATAAAGGTTACATTATCTGCCAAGCTGCCAACGGATCATGGGTTCGATTGCTCTAGTAAGATACAGCACGGCGTTCAATTCCGACACTCGACACGCAATATCTTGAATTTAGACTAAAGGTACAGAGTGTCTTATCATTAGGATTTTTATACCTATATTGTTATGCAGCAAAAAGCGTCCAGATCTAAAAAAATATATATTTTCAGTAAGTTGAGGCCCTCGTGGCCAAGGGGCACGAGGGTGCGATGGTGAAAGTGTCTTAAAGGGGAACGGAGTGTACTTCCTCTACTATGTGTGGGATACGGAGTGAAGCTACAAAAAAATTTTACATAGATAAGCTGGTCACTAGCAATGTAAATCGCCGTGAAAGCTAGTTTTAAATAAAAACATTCTCCCTATTTAGGCTCGAAATTACAATCATCCCGTTAACGTTCAGAAATTGTCCCACTACGCCACATTGGCATCAAACGAAATTACTAGGAACTGATTGATTTATTTATATTCCTATGAGTCACATAACAAACATATCTTTTATATCAACACTAGCTTTTGCCTGCTGCTTCACCCACATCGATAAACTTTAACATGATATAATACAGGTTATAGTCTCATGGATAAATGGACTATCCCATACAAAAAAACATCAATTAGAAATACTAGTTCCTGAGATTTTATAATATTTATAAATGATTTTATATTATAGTTTTTGTTTTGGTACAATGGAACCCTAATCTGAGTAATGTTCTTTATATAGTGTCAATATTATAAGGCGTTTTATCACTTGTTATTAAGAGCTATATTTTTGTAGCTAAACGCTTATTCACCACTTAACAGGGTAAGCAGAGATTACCTAGTGCAAAAATACTCCGTTTTTCAATTTATGCCACAACTACATGCTATGGCGGCTAAGAGTGTCGTTGTGAGTGTCACGGCTGTGAGTTTAATTCATTTGAATTATTGTCTCTTTTCGCACTGGAAACAGGACAATTTGAGATCCACTACTTAACGCCAAATGTCTCGAATAATTGAGCGGTGCATGGAGAACGGAGTGTCTCAACACTAAGGTTTCTCTGCTCACCCTGCTACATATGGAGTACAGCGTGAAGCTGCTATACTTTATGATATATCTCTAGAAGTGTATAACGAAACATACGAAATAAAAAAAAATCTCTATTAACGCTTTCGCATAGCTTTCACTGCGTACTGCCTTATATTGGCAGTGTACAATACATTACAGTAATACATCTAATTGATTTTTGAATCAGTATTGACTTCTTTTTGGTCATTTCAACATGCGTTTCTATCTGCTTTATAAAAATCAGTAAGGATATTTTTGTATTCTTCCTTCTTTCCCTTCGGTTTTTACATTTTCTTCGGTTTTCTTTAAATAATTACTAAAAAATCGGTTTTCTTCCCCAAGTGCTATAGAAATTACTCGGAAATGTAGGTTATAATGAGTCTAAACATGAGTGGTTTACTATTAACCTGCGAAGATTCACACTATTCAGGTCCAGGCTCCATCATCAGACCAACTCAATGATACCATAATATCACCTAAGTTACGTATAGCTGCCAAGTTTTTTTATGGTGATACAAAGTGATACAAAGTTACAAGTAGGCATAATAAAAACGGCATTCTTTCTCTTATTTGTACAAATAGTGTGTGATTAAGTGAAGTATAATAAAAATATAAAAAACGTTTAAAGGAGTTTATATCTGCACTCAATGACTAGTGTACACAGTTTGAACCATTCTACCTACCTATTAGTGAAAACTGTATTAAAAAACGGTGGCTTAGTTTTAAACTTATAAACGTATGGTGATCGGTGAATCAGGTGTTCAAAAATTTATTAAAACACGGTCTCTTTAAAATGAATGGCTATTTTCAAATCTTTTGTTCTCTTTTTTTAGCTTTGCGCTGCATCTCCTACAGAGTAGGCAGAGGGAACCGTTCCCATTGAAATACTACTTCCTCACTTTCCTACGAATTGTTGAGTCGCGGAACTTAACGTCTCGCTTTACCTAATTACCAGAGGAAAATATTAAATTTTTCATTATCCCTAGTGGAGTAGTCAATCTTATGACGTACCTATTGGGCAACGACGGCCACAATGTTCAAGCTCAAATAAAAATATTTATATTAAAATTAAAACAGTGATAAAACATTGTTATTCAGATACAATTTGCTTTGATTTTCAGTGGCCTCTACGACCCAGTTCTTGATGATACAGAGTATATATATGTTCCAATAGAACCACAAGAGCCGGAGATAAATAGTGAAGATTGCGAGTTGAAACAGAAAGCTGATTCAGTAACTGAAAAACACACAGACAAAACCATTAAAGAACCTCTTAATGTACCCGAATTGGATGAAAAAATTAAATCAAAAGCAAATTTTCACGAGGCTTTGCTCAAAATTAGTGCAGGGGACTTACCTGAATCAGCAAGGTTTAAGCTTCCTATATCTGATGAATATGATCCTGAAGGAAAAAAGACAACAAAGTTACAAAAATTGTACGCCAAAAATATCACAACCTTTGATCCAAAAATGATTATTGAAAAAATGAAACAAGATGAAAATAACAAAGTTACAGAAAATTTGAAAACAGCGTTTACGCATTTACTACCTACAAAATTACAATTTCAAAGTGATGAAGAAATGACCAAAAATGAATCTCAATATTCACAATTAAAAAACGACGTAAATTTAGAAACATTAAAGCAGACTGCGTCTCGTATTGTTGGAGACAGTATCGATAGAGCATTATCTCTTGCTAAACAAATAAAACAAGAAATCGATGTTGAAATAGAGGAAACTCAAAATCTCAAAAACAAATCGGAACCCATAAGAGAGTCATTACATTCAGATTCAAAATCTATGGTCAAATCAACAATCGAGAAAATTGTAAATACTAACAAAGAATATTCAATGAAGGCCAATAAAACAGAAACATATAAACATACAGATGAAATTACACTTCAGCAAGAGAAAGAACTTAATGTTGCAGAAGAGATCCAAAAATTTGAATCATTAAATACGCCTATGGATTCAAGAGCCAATTTAGAGGAAAGAAGACTATTAGCAAAACACGATGTAAAAGAAACAATCGAAGAAGGAACGGTCCGACGTAGGTCAGAAATATTTACTAAGGAAATGAATATGTCAAACAGTGTTATGAAGAAAGCAGATACTTCATCTAAGTCATTTAATGAACACAAAACGATACCTGCGCCAAATTTCAAAAAATCTCAAATTCACGAGGATATCAGAAATATTAAAAGTGATAAGGAAACAGAAGAAAGAGCATATACATTAGGACTGCAGACAGTTCCACATATACGTCGAGCTTTGCTTTCTTCATATAATTCAAACTTGTTATTAAAAACATTTTTTTTACAACTAACTAAAGTTATGGTTGCCTTATCAAAATTTTTAACCTTAGAACAAAAAATGAACACATCTCATAATGAAAAACCTTTACAAATAGACAAAAATACTGAAAATATAAATTATAAAGATGAAAGTAAGACGACGCAGAAAGATAAAGAAGATATAGTAAATTATAATACAACAAATATAAATTTTGAAGAACAGATAATTAAAAAGGAAAAATTATCAGGTGCTAAAATTGCACAAATCGAAGGAAATAAGCCCGCAGAGTTGACAGACAAGATGGACATTGTTATTTCAGAATTACTAGAAAAAACAATTCTGGAAGATCATTCTGATGACGATTTTTTTTTTCGGAGAGATAATCAATCCGGCAGTTTAAGTAAAACGGAAGAAAATAATAATAAAAATTTTTACTATAAAAATGCACAATATGGTGATTTTTTTGACGAGCGACGTAAGCATTTCGATAGGCGAAAACTATTTGAAATATTGGAAGAGAAAACTAAGACAATGGAAATTAAAGAAATGATATCTAAGAAATATACAACAGAATACAAATCAATGAAAACAAACAAACAGAATGGTAATATAATGTACTATGTTGCTTTAGTAGAAGCAACACATTTCCCTAATTTTGATGAAATTAGGCGAACAAAGAATTTATATGAACATGAAATTAAAACTGAGATGAAAAATGATGAAAATTTGGTATATGTTGCCATCGTAGAAGCACATTCTAATATAAATGAAGAAGCTATTTTAAAAGAGCAAATGAGGCGGCAGTTTGAAAACGAAATGTTTATAGATAAGCAAACTGTTGAATTAAAAGATAGCAAAGATGTACAAGCAATTGAGATAGGCACGCAAAAATTGTCTTTGGCAAATACTGCTGTCATAGAACCAGTAAAAGTTTCATTAACTGTAATACCAATAGAACATAAACTAGTAAAATTTGCAAGAAGTGCAACAGACATGGAACAAATATCAAAGAAAATTGCTGTACAAAATATAGTGCATGCTATTGAACCTTTATTACGACATGAGAGTCGAAAGATGTACAATAAACAGGCCCTATCTGTAATAGAAAAGCCAACAAAAGCAATAGCTGAGATTATGGATGTAAAAGTTGAAGAATCACAAACCTTCTTCAAAGCCGAAGTCAATGTAAGACAAAGATCCTTCGTATCCATAGAAAAACCAGAATCAGTTGTAGAAATAACTGAAATAATAACCGAAGAAGATGAAAATATACCTGTTGAAATTTCAAAACCAACCGTGTTGGAATCTCACCCTGCTATAGAAGTAGCTTGTAAATCTGTTGCAGAGGTATCAGAAATTCAAACAGATGAAGCTAATATAGAAATAATTTCAGTACCCACGAAAATAAATGAAAGACCGAGCATATCATTGGAAAAACCAATGTTGTCGGTAGCAGAAATAATTACATCAACCGCAGAATATAAAAGTGATGATATTATAGTACCTAACGTAGTTAGTAAACAAGCTAAAATTAACGTAGAAGCGAAAATCGCGGCTGAAGTCTCAGAAGTATGTGTTATTGAAAAGGAATATAATGCTTTGAAGATTGAAAAACCTTTCCAAAAACAATCAGAAATTTTACATGAAAATGCAGCTTTAATGATTGCAGAGACATTAAAGACCTTTGTCAATGAAGCTAAAGATGAAACATTACTAACATCTAACACGATAGACCAACAAGCTAGTGTAGATTACCAGACTTTTATAGCTACTAATATAAATATTGTGTGTCCGGAGGAAACCCTCAAAGAAAATTTACAAATATTTGAAATAGATGAAAAATTTACCCAAATAACATCAGAAAGGCCTCTGCCCGTTGCTGAAACTTTAATTTTATCGCCAGAGGAACCCAAAGATAACAGCCTAATTACAATTTATAAAAAAAATACAAAACAGGCTCAAATTTTGATGGAGAAATGCTCTCTAGCAGTTGCCTTAACTCTAGCTATATTCCTAGGTGGGCCGATGGAAGGCAAATTTGAAATTCCAAGTATAGTAGCAAATCATGCAAAGATTTTAATTGAAATGCCTAAATTAACGGTTGCTGAAATTATAACTAAGTTTTTGGAAGAACCTAAAGTAAAAGATCTAAAAATCCCAGCAATTACACCGGAGCAAAGTCGTATTATAATAAAGGAATTAATTTCATTAATAAATACTGTGGCGATATCTATAGATCAGTGCATAGATTTAGAGTTACAAAAAGTAGAATATGAAATGGCACAAGTTTCTATAGAAACTCAATTTTTGAGAGTTGCTGTGACCTTAGCTGTATTACTTGCAGGGCCTAAAGATGATATTATTCATATTAAGCCCTTTATTACTAACCAGGTGAAAGTATTAATGGAAATGCCTAATTACACACTCGCCAAAATCTTAATGAATTCTTTTCTAGGCTTGAAAGAGCGAACTTTTGAAACTCCAGAAATTAAACAGGAGCAATGCAACATTATATTTGAAAAATGCTTACCTCTTATTGCATCAGTAGAAGTTCCTTTGGATAGTTATACAGATTTAAAATTATTAAATACTCAGTCTTTGGTTCCAGAAATTAGTATACAAAGTATATTTTTAACAGTTGCTTCGTACTTAACGATCTTGCTTGTAGGGCCTAAGGAAGAAATTTATCAAACAAAAATTGTTAATACATGTCAGGCAAAAACTGTAATGGAAATGTTTAGTTTAACCGCACCAGAAGTTATTGTTACGCTTCTTAATGGACCTAAGGAAAGTAATTTTGAGAATCCAAAAATTTTAAAAGAGAATTGTGATGCTATTGTTAATGAGTACATATCACTTGTCAAATCGATTATGATTCCTGTAGATCAGTACAGTGAAATGGAAATACCAAAGATTAATAAGGTAACTCCATTTGTAACAATAGAAAATACGTTTATGCCGGTTGCTCTGGTACTGACTATGCTTATGTATGAACCAAGTTATGAAAGTTTTGAAGCACTGAAAACAATTACCAATCATGCTAAGATTGTTTATACACAATTGGAAGCAATATTAACGAGTTGTATATATGCACAAGAAACAAAAGAGCAAGATATTGAAATTTCAGCGACTATGGAGAAATTACCACAAGTAACAATTGAAAATGGTCTTTTTGCTCCTGAAATGTTGACCGTTCAAGCTGAAGGTCCTAAAGAAGACATTATCAAAATAATAAAACCTAAGTGTTATAAAAGCTCAACTTCTTTAACAAAATTTAAAGCTATTGAAGTAATAACTATATTATTAGGTGAGTGCGTAAATGAAAATCTTAAAGTTCTACCAATTGTTACAAAAAAATCACGATTATCGACAGAAGATGTAAATTTACATGTGGCTAACGTTCTCACTGTATATTTAGAAGAGCCAAGGGATGAGCCTTTTAAACTTGATACAAAAATAAAACATGAAGCGCGAGTTAAAATTGAAGAATTGAAAGCTGCCGAAGTTAAATTTATGCCCATTGAAGAGCCTGCACCAGAAGAATTAATTATATCAGAATTAAATAAAAAGCAAACACAAACTTCCCTTCAGTCTTCCTCTTTAACGGTAGCTCAAACTTCAGCAATATCATCCATCGATTCCGTAGACTATAGTGTTAATATTTTAAAAACTGATAAGCAAAAGGCTTCAATAAAAGTCGAGACATTGAAATCTGCGGAGGCTGTTATAACTCTACCAGAAGAACCAAAAGAAGAAATTTTACTAAAAACACAAAAGGCAAAAAATACTATTTTATGTTCAGTTGCAGATATAAATTTATTAGCCGCAGAAAATTCCATTACACAAATCCAGGAAAGTGAAAATATAGGCTTAGATATAAAAACAGATAAAAATCTAAATGCTCATATAAAAATTGAAGAACATAAAGCACTTGAAACAACTTCTATCAATGTAATAGAGCCGCAAAGTGAAATTTTTGTGGTACCGTTGTCTGAAAATAAGCATATCAAGACCGTGATTGAAAAACCTTTAAAAACAGTTGCACAAGTCACAACCATCAATTCAAATGTAAACGAAACCCAAGAGTTGAGTTCAAGTAAAAACATGAATCTACAAGCTCGTGTAGAAATCTGCTGCGAATCTGCTGCTTCCGTGGCTCAAAATAATATTATTACAGCGATTGAAGAGACCCATGACTTAAGTCATGAACATAGCTCAGTAAGAAAGTCTGCTAAAAGTTCAATAATTGAGTCATCTACGAAAGCAATGGCTAAAATTAACGAAAAGGATACCGAAGTAAATGTACTGATAGAGAAACCAAAAAGTAGACCAAAGAAAATAGAAGATATTGAAATTCAGGCCAATTTTAAGATTCCAACTCCTCTTGATGATTCTATTAATGAAGTCTCTGCTGAGTACAATGTTAAAGCACCACAAGAAGAAAACGTGTATGCAGAATATGGATTTGGTAAAAGAAAAATAAACGTAGATATTGTCTCAGAAATATATGAATCTATACGACTAATGAAAAAACAAGCATTCCAAAAACAGAGTATGGAGGCAAGCCTTTCGCTTGCAAGGGAACTTCAAACCAAAATAGAAATGGCTGACATTGATACTTTACAAGAAGAATTTATCAAAAGTGGAAGTATTAGTAACTCTTCTTCTATAGCATCATCACCACTAACTCCTATACTAGAAGAATATTTCTTTAATGTCAGAGGACCATCATTAATGTCTCGTTATCGACATTTCCAAGATGTATTTGAAGAAGCGTCATTAAAATTGAAGTCAAAAATTTATACATCTACTATACGAAATTTAGATGCCAGCTTGACATTAATTTTGCAAGACCTAGCAATGGCACATTTAGAATCAGAAACAAATGATGTAGAAGTAATTGAACTTGATGATTATGAAGATATAAGAAATTTACACTTTTCCACGGCCATAATGGCTAGATCTCGACAAGAATCTGTAGCATCTTTTCTATCTTCTGAAGCTCAATCGTTAAAAGCAATGCATGCGTCCTCTGTCTCACGTAACTTATACGGATATGCGATGTCCGTTGAGGATTTAGATTTAAAAGAAAGTAGTCATGTATCCCAAGAATCTTTAGCTAATCAATATTCAGCTAAAAAACGTATGGGGGGAAAAGCTTCTAAATCTGCAAACTTCGCAGATACGGCTGAGTATGCGGATTTGCAATGTTCTTCCGACACAGTGCGTACATCAGAAATTTCCAAAATAGAAGATAAAATGCATATAAACTGTAAGTTCAACATTCCGACAAGTGGAGAATTTAAGGTACAACCTGCAAAATATAAAGTAAAATCTAAAGATATAAAATCTTTAGATGTTAATTCATTGTCTGTCGACAATAAGAGCAGTCTAGTGCAGACTAGAACTATGGAATCCAATATCTTAGAAACAACGTCATTGGAAGGTGGTTCAATAAAAATGAGTTCAGAAGAAAATAGCGGAGCCATGGAACTAACCGGGGACAGCTTGGAAATACAATTACATCAAGGATTTGATTCCAGTTCTGCACGATCTACTGACTCTCACAAGAAACTATCTATAAAAACTAGCATAAAAGGAAAAGAAGGAATTGACTTAAAATCACCTTCGCCACCAACACTTCCTCCTACTCCTCTGACTGACGAATACATGTTTAGGCTGCAAACCAAAATGCCTGAACCTTCAGAATTTATACCGAGAGACTGTTCTTTCAGCCCAGAAAGTGTCGAGGAAGATATTATTTTGAAAGGTGGACTCATTCCTCGCATCAGGACTAGAATAGAAAGAATTTTGTATAGTCCTCCTTACATAACTCCTCCCACTTCTCCTGATAAGACTGTTCCAGTATATTCCAAAGGAGGAGGGAAAAGCGGAATATTTAAATTTCTCAGTTGATATATCTGGTTTTATTTATGAATTTATATTGTAGATAAATATGAAATAAGTAGAATTTAATTTCTATTATTAAACAATTTATTATTTAAACTCGTTGGATTTAAAAACATCAAAAAAAAATTAAACAATAGATTAGAACTGAAAAATAATTCAATGTAAAGCATTTAAAATCATACCTGTTAGAAGACTAAATAAAGAAGAAAGATTATTTTTAAGTAAAATAGAAGAGAACAACAACTAGCTAAATTAGTAACAAACTAGTTAAATTTAGTATTAGATTAACCATGTACTAAAACGACAGGTAAGAAAAGACAATTTATAAAATTTTAAGCCATATTCCCAATATATGTACATTTTTATGATAATCAAATTCTTTTCATTTGCCTTTTCTGGTAAGACAAGGCGCGGCGTTGAATTTCACCAATCAACACACAATGTCTCAAATTCGAGCTACAGGCGAAGTAAAGAATTCTGCTCTAGTTTCCATTGCACACAGAGTGACATTATTTTTTTTTTTCAGATACATAAAAAACAATGAATTTAAAGGAAGCGTCATACAAATAAAAATATTTATAAATGTCATTTTAATAAATATTATTCTGTAATTTTGTTTTATTTTATATTTGTATATAAACCAGCTTTGAAGAAGAAGGCTGTCGTGGCACAGGGGCACGAAGTGTGACTGCAAACGCGATTAGTTGTGGGTTCGATCTTCACTCGAGAAAATGAAATATTTATTTATTTTCATTTCTTCACTCTATTGTCGAGGTTCGTAACGCAGCATTGAGTTTCGCTACTCAACACACACTGCTTCCAATATTCGGCGGAAATTGCGGAACGAAGTATCTTAACGCCCTTCCCTCCTCCTTCCTTCCCTCTGCCTGCCTTGCTGTGTGCGGGATACAGCGTGAAGATGAAACAAAAATCGCAGTGAAATAACTCTTACCATGAAACGTGATGTAATATACTTATGTAGAAAACGTATAATAATTTGAACGTAGCGGGACGCGAATCCGCGCCTCTTGGAAGCCGACCAGGTGCTCTGACCACTAAGCCATACGTTCTCATCAAGTTACAAAATTTTTATACGTTTTCTAAATAAGTATTTTGTCTTTCCTAAGTGTGGAATAATACTGCAAAAATGTTACAAATATTTAATAAATAGCATTATCTCTTGCCAGACGATAATTTTTAGTAATTATATTTGTGTAGCGGAAATTTATAAAAATCTCCCTACAACGATGCTAACAACATAAATAAGTTGTAACAAACGTATAAAAATTTTGACGTAGCCTGATAAGAACGTATGACTTAGTGGTCAGAGCGTGGTTTTCAGGAGGCGCAGGTCCGAATCCGAACTACGTTCAAAATTTTTATACGTTTTCTAAAAAAGTATTTTTCTTTCCTAAGTGTGGAATAAAACTGTAAAATTGTGATGTAATATATCTTAATATAGCCTTCCTATATTAACTATATAATGGATAGACTTTATAATAAATTATTATAGATGCTAGATTATAGAAATATCGTTTTTGAGAATTTCGCCGTGCACTTACCCTCGCAATACCACAAATTCGGATAAAACGTATAAAACAGAGTATATTAACAGTAGGCCGTCGGGAATATAAACGCTAGGTTGTGGGGTCGATCCTATTCTGGGGAATGAAATATTTAATATTTTCATTTCCTCGCTCTGGTAACGTGACAAAGTGTGATGTTGAGTTCCACTACTCAGCACGTAGTGGCGCATCGGGCGGGGCGGGCAGAAAGTGTGATGCGATGTTGCTCAGTGGGAACAAAGTGTCTTAACACTAAGTTCCCAGAAAAAAAAGTGAAGTTGAAAAAAAGTTTTGTAAAGCTGATGTTTATATAATGGTCTCAATAAAATTCCAACTAACAACCAATGAATATTAATAAATATACAAGTATTGAAAAATATTATTTCGACTTTAAAGTATTATAAGTATTCCCTCCAGAATTGCGTGAATACACATAATATTCTCGTTAATTACTGAGTCGATTAAAGATGGACCTTTGGCTTTTCGCCAAGTAAATTAAATCATAAAATTGATTACCTCCTTTTCTTGAAATTGGTTAAAAATAGAAGTACCAATACCACAAAGGCGCTTAAATCTATATTTAGATAATTAAAGACAAGTTTTTGGCTACGTATTGAATAGTTGCAAAAATTTTTGGCAAACAAAGATCGGGATTTTTTCAGTATAAATAAAGTGGTTGTTGGAACAAGTTGTATTATGTAAGTATTTTTTTTGTATTTTGTTATTTGAGGTCATCGTGTCGCAGGACTGTGTCGTGTGACTGTAAACACGACGGTCGAGGGTTCGATTCCCTTTCTATTCGCCGCTCAACACACAATATCTCCAGATTCGGAGGAAAGTGAGGAACGGAAATGTCTTAATGGGAATGGAATGTCTTAACATTAGCTTCAATAGATATCCCTGCATGTGATATGTGCGGGATACAGCGTGAAGGTAAAGAAAAAAAAATTGATTTCGATCCGACTTGGTGGAATGATTATACTAAATCGAATTTTTATACCTGAGGCTTCGGCTGCGTGGCCAAATGGTAATAAGATGGCACATTTGTCGAGGTACATGATAAAAACAAATCAATATTATTTTAGACATTACAGGAGAAAATGGATTCAAGAAACTTCACTGAGCACATCATGAAAACAATAGATAATATGATAGGTGAGTTAAAGTAAAAAGAGAAGGTCAAGAGCGAGGAGATGAAAATCGAGATTGAAAATTGAGAAGAAAGCTACTTGGGATAATTAATTATTTTCAATTCCTCGCTCTGATAACAAGACAAAGCGCATTGAGTTACGCCACTCGATAGACAATGTCTCAAAAATATGAATATGATAGGAAGAGTGGAACAGAATCTCTGAACACTAGGTTCTCTTTGCCCACTCTGCTATGAGATGCAGAGAAAAAGCAAAACATATAAATGATTAATTAAATAATTATATAAAAAAAACATATAAGTTCATTCCTCCGAAAGAGAATCGAACTCACGACCATCACATTTAAAGTTAAAGTTAAAAATGTAAAAAATATTTTAAAATGATGAATATATGTGTATTAAACACAGTATTCTTCTTATCATACTTATTTAGTAAATCTCATCCGACCTGGTCGGCTTGCAGGAGGCGCGGGTTCGAGTCCCGCTACGTTCAAATTTTTATACGTTTTCTAAATAAGTATTTTTCTTTCCTTTCTTCCTGTGGAATAGCACTTTAATAATGTTGTTCTTATCATCTTTGTGTAGCGGATATTTATAAACATCTCCCTAGACATGTAGCCAAACTTAAGAAATTTCGCGTGATAACAATGTACAGTTTTGTAGTCAGAGCACATGCACGCCTTCCAACAGGGACGGGTTTGAATCCCGTTACGTTAAAAGTATTATAAATCAGCTTCATGCTGTATCCTGCACAGAGCAGAGTAGGCAGAAGGAGCCTAGTGTTAAGAAACTCGATTTCCCACTTTTCGCCGAGTTCTGGAGGCATTAAGTGAATGAGTGGTGGAGCTCAACGCCGCGTTTTGCCTCGCCATTAAAGTGAAGAAATGAAGATATAAATTTAATAATTTCATTTACTCGAGTGGGGATCGAACGCACAACCAGTCGCGTTTACAGTCACACTTTGTGCCCCTGCGCCACTACTGGCCTCAATGTTTTTTTGATTGATGATTAACCTCAATGTTCGATTTCTAAAATTTTATAATAGTTATCTCTACCAAATATATTTAGTAAAGATATTTGTTATTGTCAGTAAACATATCAAGTTAACATATTATGTATATTGTATAATAAATTTAAGATCCCCATGCCAGTATTGAGCGGAGGGTAACACAGATGAAAGACCAACTGGCAGCTTTATGTGAACTTCCACGCCTCATTCAAGAGAAGGTAGACATTGTATCGCAACAGATTGAACAGATGACTCATATGGTAAGTTTTCAATCCTTACATATACCTACTAATTTTTAAAGTTCAAGTGTTTGTTCGATTGAACGCAATAATCTCAAGAACTACTGGTGTGAATTGAAAACCCACTGTACCTGCTGCGGTCACAGTTACCACCCGCACTTGTACAGAATAAGTCGTGTGGCATAAAAAACGAGCAGTTATTTCCATTTAACCGCGTAGACGAAGGTACAAATAGAAGCAAGTCAAAGAAAATGTTTTGCTTAATGCATTCATAACGTGTTAATTCTAATATCATTATGAGGTTATTAAGATGTGGTACAACTGTGCCTGATTGTAAACGCATTGGTGGTGAGTTCAATCCCCACTCGGGGGATTTTTTTTACCTTCACGCTCGCTATATTCGGTTCTATGTTCGAAAACTATGTTACCTCTACCTACCCTACTATTTAGAGAATATAGTGTGAAGCTGAAATAATTACCTATTTTTTTTCAGGATTCATTTAAAGACGAGCGTCAAGAACGCTATATTGAAATAAATAAACCAATTAGAGGTAGGTTCATATTTTTTTTTTCATAAAAATTTCGACGTAGCTTGATGATATGGCTTAGCGGTCAGAGCGCCTGGTCGGTTTCCAGGAAGCGCGGGTTCGAGTCCCGCTACGTTCAAATTTTTATATGTTTTCTAAATAAGTATTTTTATTTCTTAAGTGTTCGTTAAAATGTTTAAAAAGTGATGATAATTTAAGAATATTATTAAATTACATTCAATCTGATCTCACATAATTTGGAAACCATAATTAAAATACACGTTCTTGTCGAAAAAGGCAGTTGAAAGGTTCATAAAATTAGAATTACTTAGTAATTATACACTTTATAGATTGTGGGTTCGATTCCCTCTCAATATCTCCTAAATTGTGCAGTAAATGTAGAATTGGGTGTCTTAACACGAAGTACCATGTGCTCACACTGCTATATGAATACATCGTAGAGCTAAAAAATAAAAAATATACTTTCAGAAATAATACACCCCATTGAGAAAATTCCAGAAGAACCATCCGACACGATAGAGATAACAGAAATAGAATCCCCAGAAAGAGAAGAGAAGTTCATAAATATTGAGAAACCAGTAGAAATAAAATGTAGAACGCCCGAAAGAGCAGTCGAAATAAGAGTAACTAAACCAAGCCTGACTGAAGATGAACTGGCCATTGTCAAAAAAGACGAAGTAAAGAGGATGCTAGAAGAGAAAATTAAGATGGAGAAGGAGAAGGTATGGCCCCATCTTTATATGTGAAACATTTCCATTACTAAGTCACTGACAGAAACTTCGAAGTTTTTTTGTATCTTGCAGGGTAGACAGAGAAGTTAAAATGGAAACCTATTGTTAAGACTTTCGACACTTTCTGTAGAATTCTTAAGACATTGCGTGTTCAGTAGCGGAACTCGACACCGCAGTTTGCCTCGTTTCTTCATTCAGAACGAGGAAATCAAAATATTAAATATCTCACTTATTGCACGCTTGTGCCCCAGGCGACGATCTTAGAAAGTTGAAATTAATCATGTAGGTTGGGAATGTAAGAGAAGTAATAGAGGATTATTCGAATTCCTACAGAAACGGAAATATAATCATACTTTTAATTCATTTTTAATTTATTGTGACCATCTGGAATTCACGTTTGTTCGTCAATACGGCGAAACGGCTTTAAAGAGAATATTCGTATAAATGTAGTTTTTTTTAATTTTTCGGGGCAAGTTTTGTAAAATTTTAAGTAAAATTTCTGGAGCTCACCACTCATATATAGTTTATGAGATTTTTTCAAATCAAATTATAAATTACATCATGTTATAATTTCAGGAGATAATTCACAAAATAAGTGTAGAGCAAGGACCAAAACCAGTGTTAATGGAAGCCCAAAGAGGTAGAAGTCAGTCTCCTCGTCCCCAACCAGTTTTTGGACCAGCTCCGAAGGAAGGACCACTCATACTCTCTGGAGGAAGAAAATGGAGACGTACGCATGAAGAATATGATGAGGAACAGATCCAGGAGACCTTAACTGCTCAAGCAGAAGTTATTAAGGGGAAAGCTATTGGGTATATATTTACAGAAACAATTATTACAGAATGAGGCAGATTGCCAAAATGTTAAAAATTATTATGTGTTTTCACAATAAAAAATATTATGTCCCTAAGAATTCAATGAGGCCTTTGTTCTTGTTTTTTATGCTGTATTCATCAAAGGGTCGAAAAAGGGAAACTAGTTAAGACACTCTGTTCCTCAGGCATCGTCCATTTTCGAGACATTATACATTAAGTGACCACACTTTATTCGACGCTAGGTGGAAATGTAAATAATTCTTTCCTCGCGTAATCCAGTCATCTCTCAAAGAAAGCGTCTCTCTGTAAATACAACGATACCACAACGATCGATTATTATCGAAAGATCATATTTAAATTATTTTCATTTTCTCACTCTGGGAGATAAATGGCGGCATTAAACTTCTATTAAAACACAGACACTACAAGCCTTTAAAGCCCAAGAGGGATTGCCTATGTACTAATAGTAAAAAAAAACTTTTCTCTAGAGTGAACTTCATGAAGTACGAGAAGCCACCGCCAGCTCTTGACCATTTACAGAACTCTGAAGTATACAAAATTATACACAACATGGATGAATCTCCAAAGAAGAAAGTAGCTAAATTGAGAACTGTTATCGCTGAAGCTGACTATAGAGAGGTAAAGTCTAGAACTGAGGCATAGTAATAAGTTTTCACAAAACAGAGTAGTTATGGTCATCATTTTAACGGCTGATGGTAAGTTTCATTTTCTGCCACCGGGAAGTAGGCATGTAGGTATTATAGCCAAGGGTGGTGGTGGTGATGGTTAGTGAACCAATTTCTAACTTCTAAAAATATTTCTGTAAAAAGATTTTCGTATGTCTTACAGACAGAAGTACACGACATGTTTTAGTGATAAGAGTTCTATTAAATTCATAAAAGTTTGCAATTTTTCATCAATGTTAATAACGTTATGACGTAAAGTTATCGTTCGTTTACAAACAACCAGTTTACTAGTTTTTTTAATTATAATCATTTCAATTATATTTTTTTTTATTTGCAGAAAGTTCAGTCCATGTCACCTTGTCTAAATGGACGATGAAGTGAGCCATTATGTTTTAATGTTAAGTCCTTTTTTTTAATTTATTAAGCACACTTTTACTATACATGGTAGAAGCGTCAACGCTCCTTTTACGGAAACAGTACATAGGGTAAAATATTTTAAACCCATACCTAAAGAAATTAATCAAGATACTTAAACAGTTTAGACGTAGGATATTTTTTTCATTTCACTATATTTATCCATAACGTAAACACATACTACTACAAAAATACTGCTAGGAGTTCAACTTTGGACTTTGCCGCCAAAACTCACGACTCGATTTCGGAATGAGGCGTATGCGGCGGTTTCCCTTTGATAGGTGACCTCACTTTTTCATTTTTGGGGAAAAAAAATTGTATTAGGCTTTTATCGAGTAGTTAAAATTGTTTCATTTAAGGTGGTGCTGACAAAAACACTCTGTATAATTGAAAATGTATATAAATAAATTATAAATACTTAATGTAGTTTTATTTATCCATATCTACATACATCAATATAATAAAACAAAAAAGTTTGTTCGTTTCTTTATTTAAACGCTAAGACCTCTGGATCTATTGGTACGATTTTTTTTATTTTGTATGAAAACTACATTCTTCAGAAGAGCTACAGGCTATATGACATTACGGAATTACACAACATACACACATTATATACGAAATAACAATAATAATGAATGTTTATTTATCTCTTATAAATAAGTTATAATAAGGCATTTCGTGATAAAAATTTCATCAATTTTTTTACATAAATATTAAAATGACAACAAGCGTTAGTTAAAGAAAGTTATTATAGCGTTAGTACATCATCATCAAGAAAATTTTCTGAAGATCAGCTTCTAGCTAGCTTTATACCATGTAATTTGGATGTATACTTTTCGAGAAAATAAAAAATTAAAATAATTCAAGGCTGTGTTAACTGCCGCAAGCACACATTATCACAATGATTGAATGTATAAATTATATAATCAATCTATGGGAAAATGCAGCGTACTGAAAGAATTATAAGTGATATGCGGGCAAAGCCGTGAGTGTGCCGCTAGTATAAATTATAAATATAAAATATACATCTCACTCGATAATACATATTGTTACTTTTTGAATGAATTATAGATGCAATTATCTCAGGTTTAAAAAAGATAAAAGATTGTATTATACGATTTTGAAAAATATTAGGTGTTTAGCCTGCGTTTTTGTTGCAAGCTTAACATATATTTATCAAAACCGTATAGTTAACCACTATATACTATATGCAATAGTTGACCACTAAAATTATAATTTTATTTTTCAACAGGTCGGTGTGGATTCGATTCCCATTCAGAGGAACGAATTATTATTTTAAGAGCGGCGTTGAGTTCCGCCACTCAACAGGCAATGCCTCGAAAATTCGGTGGATAGTGTGGAATAGAAAGCCTTAACATTAGATTCCCTCTGCCTACCGGGACACCGTGTAAAACCGACAAAAACCTTAAAACTGGGAATTTGTAAAATCAATTAGTTAACAATGTGCTATTTAATTTAATAAGTAACAGTGAATGGATATGGATAGATGCGTCTCAAGCCGAACCATAGAACACATATACCCAAAGGGCTGAAAGTGGTGAGCCGAACGCTTCGGCCGAACATGCGCTTTCACGTGAAGACTCGACTTAAGCCACTAAGGGACAGTATTATTCGGAACGAGACAATGAATCATTTTTGCCGTGTGATCCCGGCCTAGAATAGGATCATCCTGGTACTGGTGGTGT
>DWAE01000074.1:0-23714 GCA_018237945.1 Heliconius sapho
ACTAGGTTCCCTCTGCCTACCCTGCGGTGTGCGGGATACAGCGTGAAGCTGAATGAATGAATGAATGAAGTATATCCATCAAGTCGACAAATCAAAAAATATGGATACGTACGTATACTCGTATGTACTTAATTATTTTTTTTTTACTGTACGGCGTTATGTTCCGTCAGTTGCGGAAAATATTTGTGGGAAATGTTATAGATTGATGTAACAACCCTAAATATGACGAAATCGGAGCGCAATAACAACC
This sequence comes from Heliconius sapho, assembly GCA_018237945.1. Taxonomy (NCBI): domain Eukaryota; kingdom Metazoa; phylum Arthropoda; class Insecta; order Lepidoptera; family Nymphalidae; genus Heliconius; species Heliconius sapho. The sequence continues at coordinate 251 of DWAE01000074.1, forward strand.
TTTGATTGACTTGATGTGAGTAATTCAATCAAATTGCTTTGGAACATCTGTTTATATACAGTATGTGATAAAAATAATAAACATAACAGTTATTGTAAATTATTTAAAGATGGTATAATTAAAAAATAGGTAAAAATAAAAATTCAGATTTCTAAGAGGCTCTTTTTAGTCTTGTTTCTTTTTAATTTTATAATCTTTCTATAGTCCTACATTCAAAAATTTCATTATTTTACCTTTGATTTTTTGAAGGTGGACTAGTATATATAATTGATATAACTAATTATAATTTTAATATTTTGGTGCGTCTAACGATAAAGAAAGAATAAGAGTCGAGAGATAAAGTGCGGCGTTAGGCTTCCCCATATAAAGTAAATTTTAAACAATATTTAATAGAATTGTCTATATAAAATACTCATATTGTACGATGCTTATGACGACATGAAATAAATAGCCTAAAATTAAATTGAGTTCGAGGTGACGAATTAAATTAAAGAGCGTCACTTTTTAAGTGCTGGCTGTGAGCCGCGCTACGTAATATGGCTAACTACAGTGTAAGTACGTGACGGTGATGCTTGATACAAAATATATAAATTAATTTAATATATTTAAAAAAACAACACAATTCGATCTATAAATTGCTTTTCAAGATCGTCACAAAGAAATAACATTGATTAAAATGTGTTAGAATATAACTACTTAACACTGTTTTAGGTTAGATGATTACTGCACGAATAAAATACTGGCCGTTGAATGACCTGAGAAAACCTAAAAGGTAGTATTTTTCTAACAAAAAAATCTTTCAATTTATATACATAGTTATATTAAGAATATATTTATGTATATTATGTAGTTTATATTTATGAATATTAAAAATCGTGGCACGGTCTTTCTTAAAATAGCGATGGTCTACATTATGATATTTTGTTTATTTATATTTTTTTAATACATAAAAATATATTAAATTGTTGATGCAATGCAATACATAAAAGCTTCAATGTAAAAAGTTGAATCCTTATTATTTATTTCACTAACTTATTTAGATTACTATCAGTCATCCGTAACTCGGTATTCGATTTAAAGATGAAAAAGTTTTTATGTTTAATGTTTTCAAAGAACCACGTAACAGTTCAATGTCAACAACCTTGGCTCTTATCGGCTTGTAACACCCGCTTTCCTTCCTTAGAATAATAATAAGTAATACGTAATAGCTTAAATCGCTACTTACTTATGTTTTGCTTGTTCGAATTTGAAGTATATTGTTTTTATTAGATATCCATATAAATGAAAAATATTAAGTTTTTTTTAATATATTTTTTATTTTATTTTTAATATAACATATAGGACATTTTTTTTAAGTTCATTAAGACGTAAAGCGAAGCTTTTAATTTTTTAAGCCCTTGTGGCGTAACGGCGCAGCATGTTCAGCGGACTTAAAACGGCACGGTTGTGGGTTCCATTTCCAGCTGAGGGAATGAATTCATTTTATTTCCTTGCTCTAGCATCAACGCAAATTCTTGAAATTAGACAGTATGGGGTCTTATCAAAGTATCTTAACACAGGCTTTAACTTTTGCTTATCCTGTTATATATGGGATAAATCGTGAAACGAAAACATCAACTTCGACCACAGTCAATTTAGCAAAAATGAAGGAAATATAACAATAAATTTGATACAAATAGGTACTGCACTTCTTTACAGTAAACGGAGAAAGAGTTTTTTTTAATGTCATATAACATATCATATAATACTTAAATTAAAGAAAAAAAAAATCACACGCCATCATAGTTCTCTTTGAAAAACACCTTTTTTACAGTACAATACACGCTAACAAAAATCGAACTTATTTTAAGTAACATTACCAAACTAAAATCCACCGACTGCTCCTTTCAAATGAAAATGTCTGAATTTGTAAATCTTATAGATATAACTTTCTCTTAGACCGTCTAGGGCGATTCAGGTCTTCGTCCATGTACACAGTGACCCGTGGTTAACTAGCTGGCAGGTTATCGCGGGTCATCAGAACACAATTGAATATGGGGTTAACCTTATTAAACCTTTCTATTGATATATGAACTGATAAGGCTGTATGGCTAAATATTGTATGTATTTTGCTAAACCTGGTTGATGTCTATACTAGAGACTGATTTTTATCTCTTCTTTTATATTAATTAAAAATAGTGTCGTAGAGAAGTGACACAGATTGTGGTATATTCGATAATATTAATTAATTACGTTTCCCCCGAGTGGTAATCGAACTTTCACCCGTCGCGCTTATAGTAGAACGCTTGTGCCCCTGCGCTATGTGCGAGTTCAATGTAATTGAATAAAATATTTAAATTTAAATACAATATTCAAATTATGATCACGAGAAAAATCTACATTTTTTTTGAATTGACGCTATTTAACGCAATATGATATCTGATGTCTAGCAGATCAGAAAAATGAAAAGTAAAGTTTGAATCAAAGTCAAACCCACAACCAGCCCATCCAGACGATGTTCCAGTGTGCCACGACGACCTCAGTAAGATTTTGTAAATAACAAAAAATGTTGAAACCAGCATTACCAGCCATATTAGTAAAAATTAGATGACAAGATAAAATCGCAATCAAAACCTCAAATTTAAATAATCACGATAATTACAATCGACAAAGTGTTATATCATTCCTAATACAAAGAATATTGTTTACGTAACGCCATTACGTATTTTTTTAAATTTATGCATATTTCTGTATTCGCCCTCAATATAGAGATTATTTGTTACGTATAATAAAATCGGAGGTTAACTACTGCCACAGAGCGTATTAATTATTATATTGAAGTTCTTATTATTATTTGTAATTCCGTTAGAAATATACTACTCAAAACACAGTGTCTCGACAATTTATGGAGTGATCCAACACTAATTTCTCCTTTCACTAAAACTGAACAATTCAAGAAAAGCAAAATCTTGTTTAAATATTTTTTGTAGATCGCAGTTTTGAATCTGGCAGCATTTGAGTATACGCAATGAATAATAACCATACGCAGCCCAATTGTCTTCATCCTATTCCCGAAAAAATAAATAATATTTGTTGCTTTCTAGCTGTAAAAGCAAAATACGTAAGAAATACCGTAACAATTTTGCAACAAGCATTTATGGGTGTAACAACAGGCGAATCAGATTGTGTGAATTCGTGGTTTACATTGCCGATTGACACGTGAATACAATACGTGGAGTTGTTCGTGTTACAAGTGTCTCAGAAATTATATGCATATATATAGTTTATCTATATCAATACAAATCTTTTGTCGCTGAATAACTGACAGACATCGCAATAAAAACTGAAACAACGCAGCGCAGACCGCTGATTATTTAATTGATATGTAGGTAAGTTTCTTTGAGGTATTGTAGGGCAGGAATAAGAGATTAATTCTCAAAATTCCAATGGCAAAAAAAATAACTATCAAAAAATCAATAAAATAACTTGAAGTGGACATCATTCGGCTGACATATCCTTGTCCTAGCGGCGCCACGATGTCGTCTAATCGTTGAAGTCATATCATAATTATATAAAACGTTCATTTATTATATAAAAGATTGTGATATAATAATATAACCACGTATAATTTTCATAATAAGATCCTGTTTTTGCGGGTATTAGCCGGTGACAGCTTAACGTAATCGATCGCCGCTAGATATGCCGTTAAAGCTTCTTACTTCAATTCACAGGGTATTAATTATTATATATTTTTTGTATATCTATTTGGATGCTAAATATTGCAACTTTTCCATTTTCTTTCTTTTTCTTTGAAACATTTTTTGTTTTCTTCCTTTCTATTGCTTTGCCAGTTATCAAGCCGCATCGGCTTAAAATTGATTTTTTTACTGTACTGTGAATTCTGTATAGTATACAGTGCTCACTTTATTAGCAACTGTTGCAAAGCTTAAGTTTCTGATTCAAGAGTACAACACCTTATAATTTATAACCTTAGAACCACATCATATTATTGAAACAAAAGATTGTCAAAATTTCAACTGCAAGTATTGACAATCAAACAAAGTAAATAACGATATTTTTATTAGGTACTTACTTCCCTACAACAATAAAGGAGATGAGTAAAGATTGAAAAAAAAAAGACCTTTACGTTGCAATTATCCAAAGCGCACTATTACCGAAACTCTAAAACAAAGAGTTTCCTCAGCCAATTGCAACAATTAGATACCATTTAGAGGCAAACGTCCTTCAACGGTTCCATATTGTGTGGCTCACATCGTAAATCTTACGGTGTTGTTACGGTCCAAGATTCGTGCGCTTGCGCAACAAAGCATCATATTGCACGCGATTAGCATACAATACGTTTGATACGGCGAGGCGATGTTCGGCTTTTGTATTGGCAGGTTGGTAATGATATGCGCCCCGTTATTGTCTATTACAACCGTAACATTCCTCTCGTGTGGTTGCAGCAGCTGATCTTGCATCGAAATATGTTTCTGTTGCGTTTTTAAAATTAAGTATTTATGCTTTTGCTCTTGTTGATCCTTAATTTTTGTCACTGATACAAATCGAGATATCTATTATTATCATGATGGAACTCTTAATTTCTTAACACGTAATAAAGTAAGAGTTAAATCCTGTAAGTTCTACATTTACTTAATATTAGTCTTATATTTACCGATACACTATATAAATCGCACGAGGGGAGGTTGGATAGTCTACTTTAGTAGACCAGTAGTTTACTGTCAGCTTTTTCAAAATTGAACTTTCATGCTACGAGACATTTCAAAGAAAATAGTGGTAAATAGCTACAAAAGACTGCGGTAACCACGTTAACACGAGATGGTTATACGTATTTCGTTTCCACATTCCCGTTTAATGAAGTGTGCTAGACTGTTATGCAGGAATGGCTCAATCGTCGCCATTACAAACGGCCAAGTACGTCAAGCATGTTAGAAGAAGATAAAATATATAAAACAGGAAATTTTCAAGCACGCTTCATTATAAACTGTGGTAAATCAGTTGAGAAATAGGTACATTAACAATAGCCGAGCATCAAACGTTCTGTACACCGCTTTGATGATGATAGTCACGCTAGGTGAGTCCAAGTTTAGTAAGAAAAACTGCAATAATATCACGCTCAGGTTGCCTCATAGCTACTAGAATTAGGATTATACATACATATGTTATCTTATACCGAAATATTTTTTAAATTCGTTCTTCTACTACTTTTATGAAGGGTAAGAAAAGTGAATATATTCTTTAGGTATATATGTATCACTTGGTTCAACTGGGTGTAACGTTGTGGGATGGGTCATAGTTTAGACTTAACGAAACTATAAAGCATAATATATCATGATTATTATTTATTTTATACATATAACTGAAAAAAGTAAATAATAATGAAAGTCAGTAAAATAATAAATCAAAATAAAAAGTGCTTTGTAAGAACATCATGTTTAAAAAAAATAAAATCTCTCTTATTTCATGTGCAATAAAATATTAATTATGAAGAAATAATATATAATGAAAAATAGTTTATTAGTAAATATTTATTCTTTCTTTTCAGTTGGTAGTAAATTTGGCTATCGTGGTTTACCACGCGCTAGACTACACGCATGGAGAGGACGAAGAGCGCCTCATATCTCCAGACCTGGAAGGGCTCATCACGGAGATGACTGCGGGCAATATTACTGGTAAGATTACTTTTATCCTTGTATTTTCATTACTCCATATTTATGGAATATATATTATAGAAAAAATCTGTAATCTATAAAAATCTATTGTAAAAAAAATCTAATTTATTTTTTGCATATTTTGCTTTGCAAGTTGTTTGGCTGAGGAATTGTGTAGCACTTTATCATGTATAATCGTGTATAATCATTCTAACTTTTCATAGATCGTACTATTACTTGTATATAACATTTTTACACACTATATATGTTTAACGTATAAATCCTTAATATGACGAATATTTTATAAAATATTTACTTAAATTTATATTTCCATTTCTTCGCTCTGGTGTGGAGGCAAAAGCGCGGCATTGAGTTCTGCCACTCAACACGCAATGCCTCCAAAAGTTCGCCAGAAAGTGGGGAACGGAATGGGTTAATACTAGGTTAAGTTGCCTACCCTGCTATGTGCGGGATACAGCGTGAAGCTAATTTTAATCAAAATTGTGCATTTTAATTAATTCTAGTTTATATGTAAATCTAAATATCTACGATTGCATGACAAATAACTTTTGTTTACCTTTTGTTGAAAGTGAAAACAGTGCTCGTGTTCGCTGAAGGTTAAGGTTCATGATTCTGTTTATATTCTCTACCATAATTATCCAACCATAAAAGTAAATCAATAGTCACGAGTGAAAAGACATTACTCACAATAATTGATCTTTCCAAAACACCTACGTAGAAGTACCCAGTTAACTTTCCCCTTTTTGACCTTTTTCCGTTGTCACGCTAGTCGTTACCTGCCACAATACGCATTCTATAGACCATTATCGGTTAATATATTTTGCCAACAATCTAATGTAAAATGAAAAATAACTTTCTATTTCAATTTACTATTAAAGTGGATTTTGGCGTTAGTTTTAAGCTTATTTGGCGCACACGATTTCCTAATTTTCATTTGTTTTTTATTGCTTTTTTTTGTTTTTTCTTACATGCATACATTGATAGTGTAGTGGTAAATTAAAATGTATTTTTTTTCTTATTAAAATATATTTTTTAAATAATAATATAAATTAATACTATATAATTTCTCACCTTAAATTGATAACCTAACCCAAGTTATATGATTTCTATGCAAAAACAGTAAACCTACCAACTCCTAAGGCAAACAGCCGTCTCCCATATAATTATGTTAAGTGGAAATTCTATAGCAATTGTCCAAATTTATAAATTTATTTCTCTCGTGCTGTGATTTAGATGAAAAGACGTGCGTGCAAACACGTTTTGTATAAGCGTAACCTTTATCGGTTCCCGTTACATCGCTAACGTGAAATTGGCTCTATGATTTGACCATCAATCTGCCTATGAATACATTTCAAAGTCCAATTCGATACGTTTGCCTTTTTTAATTTTTGTAAAAGTACTCTCGAGTCTCCAAATTGTTGTAATAAATATTTAAAATACTTTAATTAAATGTTACATAAATATATATTATTTTTTGCCGTACGCTTTCCGCCTATAACAACATAAGAAAAGAAAAGACAGTGTTAAGACACTTGTTTGTCCACTCTCTGCCCAAATTCAGCAGAGACAAATGTATGTTCAGCTCAAAGTCGCGCTAAAATAAAAAAATAGACTATTTAAAAATATAGGCTATTTATTCACACATATTGAGCCTACCAAAATAAAAAATATATCATAAAATCAGTCTATCAAAACATGTTAATATTATGTTTCTAGAACATAGTAAAAGACAGTTACGATTTAGTGTGTAATATACAAATTTACTCATAGCTTTTACTATTGTTTACATACGCTAGTAGCTCGTACGTCTTCAATGCAGGTCGCGGGGTTTTTTACTTGTATTGGAGCACAGTAACGCGTGTGATAGTCAGCTGTTATAGATAATTACAAAGTTGATACCGTTTTCATGGCTGGTCTAGTTTGCTTACTTTGTTTACTTTGTAGGGACGTATGTGGGAATTATTGAACATTTTTTTTATTACTTTGAATTATCTCTCTCAATGTTATGTTATTATAGACTTTAGTTTTTTCTCTGTTTTTGTTATCCTCTTTGTTCTGTCAATTTATAGGCAAAAGTTTTCATGGGAAGGAACACGATATCAAAATTACATAACCATACCAAAAATATATATTTATGTATATCTATTTGTGTAAACATTATTATTTGTTTCCCGTTAGAGGATTTGTATCACCGACCTTCAACTGCAAACCAAAGTTTCAACACTAATTACGTAACATAAAGAAAATATTTTTCAAAAAAAGCTTCAGTGGTATAATAACAGTAACGTATTGTTCAAGCATAATTGGATGAGAAACATAGCTTATAGCCTCAGAGCGGTAACTATACATTAAAACGCTATAAATCTCCCCGTAAGCACAATGGCGAGAAAACTCCATCATTTACATACATTCATCGCATTCCACATCTCTGTGAACTGTGCAGTTTCCGGTTATTTTGTTCGAATTTTTGATCTTTTAATTATTTTTTTTAAACGAATGTGTAGACAAAATGTTATTTGAGAGTTGAATCAATTTACGTTTTGATATCTTAATCACTTTATTAGTGATTTCTTTCTATTCACACAGAGAGAATTTAGTGGTGTGAAGCAGTTCTGCATTGCAATGCTTTTCTTATATTTTTAAAACCCTATTATTAATTTTATAATGTAACGCACTCAATATATATGTATGTACATTAGCTCACTTCTTAAATGCGCCAATATGTAAATTTTACTTACAAATAACGTTAATTGAAAGTATAATTTATAATGAGTAAATTTAAAATGATTAAATAAGAGACAAGAGTTAAAGAGAGGATCTTCACAGCATCGAGATATATTTGAAAAAGATCCAGCACATATACGCAGCAGCTTTACGCTTTTCTACATAATAGGTAAGCCAACGGGAACGTAGTATTAAAACGTTCTCCACTATTCACTCAACTTCAATTGATTCGAGACTTTGTCCGTTGAGTGGCGGAACTCATCACCGCGTTTGTTACACTATCGGGGCTCGAACCCAAAATATCACGTTTACATTTAGACGTTGGCCCACTGCACCATGACAGCCATTATATATTCATCGTAAAAAAGAATATAAAATAAACTATAGTCATTAAATTATTGTAGGTAGGCTTACGTGATTTTTTCCAAGAACAGGAAAAGTGGCATGAAACAGCGTAATTAATAAATGATAATCTAATCGCGAGTTTCTTCATTCCAAACAAGCTTTTATATTCCATTCATTCATGACATGATCACACCTCGCACCTAACAAGGAAGAGGACGGTTCATTTTCACTTTCTCTAAACGCTATCGTCAACGTAATGTTTCCTAATATCCTTTATAGACTGGGTTATATTATATTATACTAGCTTGTAGCTGCGGCTTTGTTTTCGTTTTAAAATTCAATATAACGCATACTTATGAGTTGTGACGCATCATAAATGCCCGAAGTAAGAAGACTTTTGGCAACTGTACCATGTAGCCCACTGGGGTTGTAGCCCACTGGGGTTGTAATCCACTGGGTTTGTAATCCACTGGGTTTACCCCAAAAGTCGATGTGATCGATAAATGCTCCATCGTCTTCCTCAATATATGGAATGTCGAACTCAATTTTTTTTCTATTTCAATTTCGTTCAAAAAAACAAACTTAAGCTTAACAATATTAGTTTATATATACTGGGATATATTATAAAATTGATGTTGTCATCGTATCGTCGACCTATGATCTGACACCGGCTCGAACCTCCCACTGCGTCGGTACACAATGAATCCGTTCCGCCTGCATTTCACCACCCTTTCTAACTCTCACGAATCGTACAATTTGAATTGAGCTGTCATGTTTTGTCGTCTTTCCTCGATGTGGTGGCGCTTGATGTGACTATTCATCTTTCTGCAAGTGCTTTTGTTCCTTTTTTTGCAATTCGTATTTAGCGTCATACTACGTCAACGGGATAAATGTGGTGAATGCATGGTTGAACGCGATGATTGTCAATTAAAATCCCGATTGTAGAAAGATCTTTATTTATAATATAATTTTATGTCTAATTTGATATCTCTCGCGTTAAGTATCTTTCGGAACATAAGAAATATATATTGTGATGATAAAAAATGAATACTCAACTTTTTTTATTGACGAAACCGGATATATACCGTTTTGTACGAGTTGTTTAATGTCAATCAATACTCAGCAACAACTTGTTTGCTTCAAATAATGCTCGATGAAAACCAGTTCGATAAAAAGATCAAAATTTGACCTGAAACCCCAATTAGCCTATGGCTACGAAATTTTGCAATCGCAATTATTAAATGATTTTGCATTAGTGTAGACACAGATTTATCTTGTTGGCTATTTGTATAATTATTTAATCCTTCTTTTGTTTCTTTGTAATTTTTTTTTAGCTCCGATCCCCATTTTTCGGCGAATTTTCATGTTAAGTGGCGTACCTTAACGAAAGTGTCAAAACACTCCGTTACTTATTTCTCGCCCAATTTCCGGAAAATCGGGTGCTGTGTTGCAAAACTCAACGCTGCGCTTCATCTACCAGAGTGAAGAAACGGATTTCTTTATATTCAACTAGTGGAGATTAAAAACAATATTAATATAATGAATGTTATTTAATTCTAATATTTTTTATATCCTTCGTATTATTTCAATACACAATATTGAACATCGCTAGCCCTATCTCGTTAACAGCCGACGTATACACATAGTGACCAAGAATAGCCATCACAGTACAATGCGCAAGGTCATCACGAACAAAAAATATGAAAGTTGCTCGACTCTTTTTATCGCATTTCTTATATGCAGATCTAAACATCTCCACAATATTCCCACGACTAGTACCGATTGTCCTGTAGATTGTATGAAACATAAAGCGAATAATAAACAGCCTGTGTTATTGTTATAGTTAATAAGTTTTCTTAAACTTTTATTTATATTATATTACATAATTAATATTTTGTGTCAGTATTTGACTGTAAATGCGAGGGTTATGAGTTCGATTTTAACCTGGGGCAATGAAGATGAATATTACTTTGCTCGATCTGGTACAAACCGCGGCGTTCAGTTCTGTCGCTTTAAACGCAACAAATCTCGAAAATTTTGTGGTGCGTTGGGAACGAAGTGTTAGTTAGGTTCCTCGGCCTTGTCTGGTACACGGGAATACAACCAAGGCTTAAAAGTAATAATATTTTTTTCTGAATTATTCACCATACAAAAAAAAAACTCAAGGAAAAGACCAAGATACAAATTTTAATAGAAATTATGTAATTTGTTACTTGTGTCGTGTACATCATGCTGTCATGTGTGCTTAAAGTTATTATTTGGATTCTTATACAATATTTTTTTTGAGGAAAATTATCAAAATACACGTGCCAAAAATATTATTTCAAATAGTTTCTCGTAGTAAGCTTAAATAGCGATTCTCAGATATTACAACCGTAGCGTGGCGTAGGTCGCAGTGGGCAATGTTTCTAACGTGTTTATCTTAACGAGTTGATGTTTTGGCGATTTCGCGGTACATTCTGTACGGCCCGTTAAGTTCTGTTTATGCGAACGCCACGGAACTGGTTGGTTTACGTGTTAGTTGGGTTTATACGTTTGTGAAATGCATTTTCTTGCTTAGTTTTCCTATTTCATTGTTTTGTTTTTTTTCTTTTACCTAATCGTATCTCATTTTCCACCGAATTCTGGAAGCATAGCGTGTTAAATAGCGGATCTTGTCGCCGTGCTTTGCCTCGACACCAGAGCGAAGAAATGAAAATATTATATATATCATTTGCTTGAGTGGGGATCGAACCCACAACCAGTCGCGTTTACTGTGCGCTGCGCTACAACTGCCTTAATTATGTTTTTATATGATTTTATAATTTAAAATCTAATAACTCTACAGACATTACTGTCATGTTGGTTTCCTTTGTTTTTATCTAAAAAAATTGTTGTTATTGAGGCTTTTGTGGTGCAGTGGGATAACGTCTGACCATAAACACGATTACTATAGAGTATTTGCGTGGAGGTTCGCCACTCTACATGCAGAATATCCCCTACTTATATGTATATGCGGAATAAAGCTTTAAAAATTTATTTGTAGTCCAGTCTTTCATGGGCTAAATGATTACAATATTTTTTTTCAATTTTTTCACAATTTATTATTAATTTTGCTTTCCTGCGCCATAGGTTTTATTAGATATGTTTATGTAAGATCTTTCCTAGTCTGTAACGTAAAGTTGTAGGCGTGCCATTGGACTGTCTCCCAATATGGCTTACATGTAAATTGCAAAGCTAGTAGAACTATAAAATTTATTCACATCTAACTATAGTTACGCCGGATAAAGCTTGGAGCTGAAAAAATAAATATGCCTCGGTTCATATTTTATTCATTCCTCATATTAACATTTGCTTAAGTACAAACTTAATTATATTTTTATAAATTATTTATTTAATCTCGCTCAAATTACAAAAGAGAATCAATATTTCAATCATAGCTTTCGCTTTCATAATTTTAATCTTACATTGCCTCATTATCAGAGAGAGAGAGGAAATTCAGATATTTCATTTCCTCGAGCGGGAATCGAACTCACATTCGTCGCCTCTACAGTCACAAGTTTGTGCCACTGTGCCAAGGCCGCCTCTTGAAATATAATAGATAATAATAGATTACTATTATAAATATGCAACTTTCATTAATTGATTATTACAAGATAATCCTTATTAATCATATGATCCTACGGGGATGTGGCCCCCATTCGCTTAGCTCGCCCATTCTGGCTAGCTTCGTTTGCTTAAAACTTAAGTCTTAACTACCTGTTAACTATTTAATCGTGTGTCACTCAATAATAACTTAGCTCAAGCTTGTGTAAATGAAAGTTCTAATCTAAAATTTAATATCGTCACACGCCTTAGGTGTATGTGAGAATGTGATGCGTGGGTGGTATTGTTTTAACGTTAAATTGGTTACCGCTACCAAGTGTCGTACGTGATTAATAGGCTATGTTAATATGACACACGGTATTTGCAAATAACGTGATGTGTCATTGTGCCATTTGAGGTTTCAGTGTGGCTTGACGTTTTTTTGATAGTAATTAAAGTTTTTGAGTTTCGCCACACAATGTCTCGAAAATTGTGCGGAAGGTATGGGATTGTGTCTTAACTGTAGCTTCAATTTGTCAACTATGCTGTATACGGGAAAAAGTTCTTTTTACGCTTTATGCGCTAGGTATAGTACTTATACATCGTTTCGTTTTACGATTTCCGATCAATTTAGAGATTCTGTAGTGTTCAAAGAAATCGTAAATCCGGCGTTTTGTTCATCATCAGGCATCTTAATGACAAAAATGTTAAATATTATAAAGTACATATATCAATCTTGAGCAGGGACCGAACTCATAGTATATGTAAAACACTTTTCTGTACCAAAAGGGGTTCAAATCATTGTAGTCCAATTGAGTCCAATGATTGTCGTATTTATGATAGTCTTTAAATGTTAAAACTATAATTATAACACTCAATTAAAGACACGTTCAATTGAAAAGTTAATAATACTTTAGTAGTTATTTATGAACCTCTTTCGAGTTAAGCGAAGTGACCAATAAATATATGATTATTGATTTATTCGGGAACCGTTATATGACGAATCGACCGCACATCAATACCACGGTCCCCCATATTTCCATTAACTGTGGAAATAAATTTCGCCGTTGGACGTGTAATAACATTCCTCCAGCCAGCCGCTGTCCGTAACCCAGTTTACTCTTCTGAGGCTAAACTCACGCCTGCGGCTTCATCACTTCTGCTTGAAAACTCTTAAAATGACCGGTTTAAAAGCTAAGATGAGAGGTACTATTTTTATGTTGCCGTTAATGATTGAGACCTTCGTTCGCTCTTAGATTTGTAGAGTGCCTTTTTTTAATTTACTCTGACGTATGCAAATTCCACATTACTACTAGTTGTGTAAACGTTTTAGATAATAATTTATTTTAATTATGTGTAATTTCCTGGCATTTAATAAATCTATTGTTTATTACATGGGGTTTATGTATTAAATCATCTTATACTAAAAGAAGAAGAAACTGTTCGACTCTGAACAGATTTTTCTACTTCATATACTACCATATTTGCATTGGAGCAATGATTTTTTCCGATCTTATCAATCAGAATGTCATATTACAGTAAAGCTATTGAGGCTTTCGTGACAAGTAGGACAGCATCTCGCTGAAAACGCTATTATTGTGGGTTAATTTACCCATAAATATTTTTATTTCTTCGCTCAAGTAAGACGAAGTGAGACGTTGATTTCAACCACATACGACACTGCATGTCTCGGACAAAGAGTGGAAAACGGAGTGTCTAGACACTAGACTTTCTCTGGCTACTCTGTTATAAGCGGGATACAGCGTAAAGGAAAATAGATAAGGGCATACATATATATGTATACGTAAGGTTTTACCTATAGCTCTCTATAAATAGCTAAATATGTGATAGTGATTTTACTTTGTTGGTAAGTTTCAAAATAAACACGCGAACTTCGAAAGCGTTTATCCCTACAGACAATGTTGCCATGTTTTATATTAGACACTTATAAGGTTGTAGGGTCACAGTGAAAGTGGCGCCGCACCAGCCATATGAGGGCATTGTAGAACACAATGTTGGAAATTATTATTGATAGTGTGCCACGCTTGCAACTGATCAGCCCCTTTGTTTAGAAGACAAGCCTCGATTGATATATCCCTTAAGGGTTGCTATGGATAGACGAGTATATAACGATTAACGATGGGTTTGTTGTTTAATTATGTGCTGCTAGTTTTGGTTTAGTGCTCGTTATTTCGTCGGTTTGTTTCGAACTAAATGGTTATTCTTATAGACTTCCCTTTCAAATGTTTCGAAATAAATTAGAAGTAATATTTTTGAATTTGAGTCTATGTCTGTTTGTAAAATTAAAAGTAACTTCAGTTATAAGCAATACTATTGTGACGTAGTGGGATTATATATTACAATATACACGAGGGTTATTTAGTTTGGATGCGATGCCCTTTCGGGGAAATGGTTATATTTAAAAAAAAAATCTTCCTTCCATTCTTTAGCTCTGGTAATACGAAATAGAAAAACGAATGATGCATCATATGATTTTCTTTTCTTCTCCGTCTTATATATCTTATATATTTGAAAATGCCTAAATGTTAGATGTAGTTGCACGCAGAAGCTAGTATTTTTACATAATATCCAGAGTGAAAATCGAACCTACATCCATTACAACCATTATTTATTACAATAATAAAGAAATTGTAAATAATAAAGCTCCGTATCTATAAATATAAAAATATTACAGTACTATAATTTCCGTACGAAACATCTGATACGCTAGCAAGTTTATAACTGACGATGTCTCTTGTGGGAGAGAATGAATAGTTAACGTTTAACCGTTGACTGTCGGTGCATGAGAACATGGTGTCTAACGGAATGGCTTTTATCATGGTGAATGTTATAAATTATGTGAATAATATTTTGATTTTACAATTATATGTAGTTAGTAAGACTCATTTGAGATTAAACTATTTTAACCGGAACACGGTACAGAAAAACGGTGCTCGGGTTTTCTTTAAAGTTTATTTTCGAATACCAGACTTTTTTTGTGAATTAGGGACTAACATGCATTCCGTACACATGAAAATGAATTCATAAATCGATGCCGGTATTATGTTCACGTATAATATGTAACATTCAATCGATTTTTTTTGTTCTTTAACCTAAAATTTAATACGAAAGTTTCAAAAGTTATAAATGAAAATAATAATCACGGTTGTACATAAATTCAAATAAATTTATTCAAAATAAGTTACATGCTTCAATTTTTGAACGTCAAATAATTTACCAACAGTTCAATAAATTTAATGCCTCAGACCTGAAAAGCTCAGCGGGACTTTTTTTTATGTCAATTTTACTAAATTATTATGTAGGTCCAAAGTAACCATCGCACTGAGATACACACGATTTGTGTCTGATGCCACTGAAACAAAATGATACAAGTATAGTACGAAATTTTACGAAATTTGATCCAGATAACCATTCGTCTATAGTTTCTATAATAAAATTACGTTAGCAATGCACTTGGGCCCGACACTAGAAAGCGAGTATATTAGGACCTTTGCCATTGAGTCAGTTACACGTCGCAATATTTGACAAAGAGTACCTAGATGCTGAGTCATACGACACCTAGGTTCAGAGATTATGATTATGTGATTTTGCAAAAGCTTGATTTTCATCAGCAATAATAAATCTTGATCATTTATTAATAGTAAAGTATTGTTGATACTGTTTACGAGTTTGTAGCCTATGACAATTTGAGGTTTAGAACGAAAAGGCCTTAACTCTTTTAGCCTTAATATGAAATTGAAAAGTAAAAAAATTTATACCTATGTTATTGTGCTGGTTTAAATCTCGTTCATGGGAATATTTTTTTTATAATACAAAAGATCTAGACGAATTGGAGGCCAGGTTCTAATTTTTCTATGATAGCAGTCGTAGAAAAATTAGCCCATAAACCGTCTAAAAGGCAAAGGCAATTAAAAACAAACCTAAAATAAAGACTACGTATATGTTGTTTTTTCACAATACGGAACAAAATATTTTACTTTTAATTTTACTGTCCTAAAGTATTTGATGTTATTACAAAACAGCGATATATGGAGGTGAGTATCGTCTGGCTGTCTGTCTGACCAGGCGCCGGTCATGACTGTGATCGCTTATTGCTATTTGCGCTTCGTGACCAAATAATGCCTGTCGATTGTTCATAGATTATTATTAAGTTGTATTTTACCTACAGTTGGTTAGTTCATTTATATGATTGACAACTTTGTCGATATGTTCGAAATACCTATTTTTTTTTTTACAAAAATTGTTTTTTTTATCCTATTTTTTAGCTTTTTTTATATAAAGCAGACGGTCTTTCGCTTTCTGTCACTTTCTGTTAAAACAACAACTTTGTATATCATCGTATATATCTAGATTGAGGTTGTTTATTAAATAAATAGATTAAAATTTGAACCCATAAACGCGGCTTAAAGTTACGATGCAGAAGTCTCAGCTATTCCAAGACAATTTCGACACTAACCACAAAAAACAACATTTTTAGCACGCTTTTGTTAGCTTACCAGTATCAATGTAAGCACATCTTACAACATAAAATCATCCTTCCTGAAAATTTTACATTATATATGTTTTTGTGGAATAACCTTGTATCCCTGCACATAACAATATTTTCAATGTATTTTTATTGTTGAAAGAAATATATTAACCTAACATTTTAAATAAAAAATCTTTTACCTGATTTTTCACGTTCATTTAATCCGCGTTTCGAAAAATTTGCAGCATCCGTGGTCCATAGTCCGTACTCACGGGTATATTGAGTTAGTATTTATCTATAATTTGACATAATGCTGTAAATAATGTAAAATTGCAAAGATTAGATATATAGATATTTTTTTATAGCTTCACGCTGTATCCCGTACATAGCAGTTTAGGAAGTTCTCTTAAAATGTTTTATACAAAATAATTTAATAAACGGTTGTGTATATACATATACAATATTTATTTTCAGAAGCATAAACAGTAGATTTGATTATAATTGAAGTAAATTATATGTTGCGCTAATTTTATAATAACAAGATTACCGCCTCTTATTGCGGTCACAGTTATTATTATTTGATAACCTATTATTTAGACCACTCATTGGTCACGGCAATGTCGGGCAAGAAATGAACAAAGCGCTAACAAAATGCGCTTGCGCAACTATGCGTTGGGCGCCATGTCACGTCACTTCACTATCCTGTTGATCTGTATTTATTGTACGATCTATAAGAATATAAAACTATAAAGATGAATTAAATTAATTGATATAATAATCATTTTATTTCATTTCAATTAACAAGTTAATGGGAGAAAATTTTGAAAAACATTAAATAATTATTATGTACCTTTACTAAGAAGTCATATTTGTAAAGATTTATATTTGTTTTCGAAGTGAGTTCAATATTAGTAATTTATATAATATTTTTGATTGCCTTTTTTTAAATCATATTTACGTGTGTAGAAGAACTCTTACAAAACTGCAATCAACACACCGTCCGATGACCGGACAGTTAACTATCATGGAACGTAATTGGGTTATCCGTGCAATTTTGACCAGTTACTCGACTCGTAGATCGTTAGCGTTACTATTAAGTCTTCGTCGTGATTCATAATGGAGCCCGTTACGTGTGAAGGGGGTTTTGGAGTTTAGACTAACAGAGCGTGACTTGAGCGACTTGCATCAGGCCACACACGTGCCCATCAAGGTCATAAGGAATAGCTTTAGTTTGACGCTGTCGTGGTGATGATTGTACATGATCGTTTTAAATTTAAAGTCGATTTAGAATAAAATTTGTCTGTAAGTGGGCATCGGAGTGTATATGTGAGGAAAAATGGTTGTCTGGTTGGTTCTATCATGCACTAGACAATCTAAAACATGTGAAATGTATCACTCACTAGGAGAGCCTTACTTAATGCCATTCTTACAAAAAAATGTGACGAATTTGATTTGATTGATACTCCACGACTCACTTCACGTTAGTGCAAAATTTATTTGGGTTTTATGCAATGTTAAGATTGCTAATAGCATCTTGTTTACATCAGATTCCATACAGGTTAAAGTAACTTGGGGCTCTTTTATCATCTTTTTAATAAATTAATTTAAGTCCAAATTGAAATTCTCAATGAAACATAAAAAGTAGCATGTGTTCAGTAAAAGTGCTTTATTCACTCTTGCAATCATTGTATATCGAATGGATTTTTAAATATGGAAAAAGTCATAGTGTTATACTAGAAATCTAAGTCTAATAAATCTATTGCTAAGCGTTAAGAAACAAACCACGAAATAAAAATTGTAATCCAATTTACCTTCATTTCCAACTTGCGAAAGATGTAATTTTATTTATGTACTCATCTTTATTATATTCCATATGCTTATTATGTAGAAATTTTGAATATTTAATTTTATTTTTAAAATATGCAAACTTCTTTGATACATTTAATAATTCATTCATTAAAATATAGCTTAATTGTGTATATATTTTCTTATTTCTTCATACAGAAGATGATGAAGAAATAGGTGCTTTATCTGAGGGCTCGGAGACGTCAGAGGGAGGTCGCGCTGACACGGACGATGAAGGTATCGAGAGGGACGCCGAGCCACCACCCAGGAGGCGTCGACCCGTGAGACGATTTGTATTGAAGGATGTCATAGAGGTTAGTCTTCCTTGGACTTTTAAAATGTTACTTTAATATCCTTTTCATTTTGTTTTACGTCCTGATTCGTGTTTCTCGGTTTTCGGAGTGACAGTTAAATATAATACAATACAATAAAAACAAGAAATTATGAAAATTGGTCAATTTAATATGTCTTCTATATTCTATACTCCATATTCCCTTTCTACTCTGTCATATGTGGAATAGAGGGTGAAACATTCTTATAACAAAACATAAAATACTATAAAATGAGCGATATATGTATTATATCTATATGTTACATTACTATTTGTAAATCCGGAAATTTTGTAATATTTTGTTCTATGAAGAAATCTTTAAGCGTTGATTTTAAAACATATTTAATACACACATTTCGTTTTACCGCTACAGATTTATGTTAAATATTCAATTATGTTGTAAACATCGAACGTTTTGCTCGGTTAATTCATATCATTTTTTTACAATCGAGATAAGATCGTATGTTTAACATACAAAAATATTCTTCTAAGCGTTAAGTAATCACTTCCGTGTTGCTAAATATGTAGTCTAGACATTTTAACATGTTTTATTGTTATTATCTGTAAGAGCTCGGTAATGGAAAGCTTTTAATAGTTTACTATTATGAAGCAAAGGAAAGTAAAATACACGAGAATTTTTTGCAACGCCACGCTTTGCCTCTATTCCAGGGCTAAGAAATGGAAATATAAATTTAAATAGGTATTTCAATTCCTCGAGTTGGGAGCGAACCCACACCTTGTCGCGTTTACGGTTACACTTTGTGACCCTGCGCCACGCTGGCCTCAAGTATTTAAAAATGAAAGATTAAAAAAACATTTTCTTGTTTTAGTTGAAATCACTTGAAGTCTTATTGATGTAGTAAAAATTCAAACTTTTATAATTAAGATTAGTATAAAATGTTGCATCGTAGACAACACCATAGTGCATCATAGTGCCCAGTGACATCTACACGCACTTTCACTGCGTCTTATGGGGAAACATGGGATAATCCAGTTTATGAACCCGCTAAGTGTATGTCGAGAGATTAAATATAACTAACTATAAGAGATAGATAATGAACGTTCCCATTTACATGCTTTTAGCGATCTCGAAATAGACTTAAGTGAAAGTGTGTATTTACTTTATTTTAAGTAATGGTTGAAGGTATCGTGGCGCAGTGGAACAGCTTCTACTGGACTTCTGGATTGTAAAGGCTATGGTTAGTGGGTTTAGTCTTTCAAGAATTCGGCAGAAAGTGGGGAACGGTAGTGCTCTGGTAAAAAAACGCGGCGTTGACTTCAACCACTCACACAAATACACACCTAATGTATCCCATAATAGGGAAAAAGATTGAAAACAGAGATACACTTAGTGATCTCTGCCCTGTTTTGCGAAACAAAGCAACAAGCTGAAAATAAAAGAAATTAAAGTTAATATTGTATTATTCGTCATATAAAATGTCAACTATAGCTTACAGGAAAGCTATCATTATAGTTATATTTCTAGAAAAACTTACGGGTTTAAAGCCGGGCTGTACCTTTTTATACACTGTGCTTGGACGTAACAGTAAGAATATTTTTCTTACCTAAGTCTAGAATAACATTTTAAAACGAAAAAGCTTAATAGCTGGTATAAGAATATATTTTATCTATCCGATTTATACTCTAGTACAAGTGTTACATCAAGCCTCATAATGTAGGCTCTAAAAGCTTTTACACATTAATTTTGAAACGGATATGTTTCTTAATTTATTATTTAAAATATGCATTTTTTATGTTTAAATTTTAAATATTTCATTATTAAAACATGCAGACAAAAGTTACGTTTATTAATTGATGTTCGAATATAGATTACTTTTTTCGTTATTAACATTTAAAATCACTGCCAGCCAACATTAGTAGGAAAAGTTTCGGCGGGCCTTCAAATGATCAATTCGTATGCTAATACATAAATGTCTAAATTAAATTAATTGGAGATCGATATAATTAATAGCTCATAAGTTAAAGAAAGCAGTAGCTCACGTCGTTAAAATTTTATCATTTCATTTTCATCTCCATATATCACGTTTATTATTGTTTTCATATTTTAAAGATTTAGATATTTAAGATATGTTAAGAACAGTTTATTTATGTTACGAATATTCCATGGTAGCGCAGGGGCACAAGCGTGCGACGTACACGTGACGTTTGCGTTCGATTCTCATTCGAGGAAATAAAATATTTTATATTTTTATTTCAGAATTGGCAGACACACCAATTCTGGAGACATTGCGTATTGAATGGCGGGCAACGTAAATTTATTATGCTCCAGTCGAGGAAATAAAAATATAAAATATTTTATTTCCTCGAATGAACACATCCCTTAACAATTTTAAGGGATGTGTTTTAATATTAGGTTTCCAGGTTTCCTCCGCCTATTCTGCTATGTGCGGGGCACAGCGTGAACCTAAAAAAATATACAAAACCGTCACTAACTTTAATATTTGTCAAATCATAATATAATATACATACATCTAACAAAAGATCACGAAAATTGACTAAACAGGTGATCAAGAAACTCAATAAATCATCGGTTCAACACGTGTGCCGTAACGGCGCAGCGTCGAGACTGATAAAAGTAGCTTTACTTTACTCGGACAACCATACTGCATATTCATATTGATAAATTGTTAAATTAAGAAATATTCTACTTTCCATCTATAAAATTCTAATCGAAATTGTATGATAAACAAGCCTGTGGTTACATAAATATTACTACAGTGTTTAGTAAAGATAATTATATTATTTAAATGTTAGGTATACACACCATATTGAGGCCAGTCATGGCGTACTGGCACAAAGGTTGTGGGTTCGATCCCCACTCGAGGAAGTGCAATATTTATTTATTTATTTAGTTGAATTGCGCAATTCATCACGCAATACCTGGACGTATTCAGCGGAAAGTTGGGAATTGAGTGTCTTAACACTAGGTTCCCTCTGCCTACTCTGCTGTGCGCGGGATACAGCGTGAAGCTGATTTAACTATACACTCATCCTAATGTAAATGTGAAATGTTTAAGTACCGACCTACAAAAGAATGGGAGATTTACTTTTGTGCCGAGTTCTTTGTTCACTCGGACGGACTTTAAGCTCTCAACAAAGAGTGAAGAGAGTTTAGAGGAACTGATGTTTCTAGATATCTCTATCTTTAATTTAACGTTCTATCTTTAATTTAAAGTGATTAAATTTTATATGATTACAAACTAAATGTGGTATTGCTTGTGGTATCCCAAAATACAACTTGGCACTCGAGGCGTGACTGGTCAAGCCGGCGACAGGCACTATTCTAATAGGTACAGCAAGATGACTTGATAAGTGATTTAAAATATGCGTACTAAACTAGCTCAAGTACCACAACTTCTGCGTATCTCGATTGTTGGGCAAACAATGATTTATGCGAAAACTTTGCTGTAGTGTTATCCATATAGGTACTAGATGCATACTAAATATTTCAAGTTGAATGTAAATATGTTTTATTGGTGACCTGCTCTGGATTCTTTTTGTGCATATAATATATGTATTCAATTAACTTAAACGCGGCGTTGAGTTTCGTCACTCGAAATGCAATGCCTCCACAACTCGGCGGAAAGAGGGGATCGGTGTGTCTTAACAGTAGATTCCCTCTGCCTACCCTGCTGTGTGCGGGATACAGCGTTATGCGGATAAAAAAATACTTAAATATATTAGAATAGGTTTTTATGTACTTACTCGTATTTAAGTTAACTAAATATATCTACAGGTATTTTAAATTTTTATGTTCTTTCTGTTTCTTTCTTTTTCGGCCATCTTCTATTATTACGATAATCTAGATAAGCGTTTTACCTATTTTCACTTTCCTTTAAGACATAAACTTGAAACTAGATATTTTTGTAGGTGTAAAAATTTTTACGTGCTTGAATTCGATTGCTATTTTTAAAATTTGCTAAAATGTTATATTTTTCAATATTTTTTTACTTAACGTGGTGAAATGATTGCATTTTTAAATAAATAATTTAAATTTTAATTTCTCGGTCTAAGACACAGGCTACGCTAGCATTGACATTTGCACACACCGAACGGTTTCTAAATCTGGCAACAATTAGAGAGTAGATTAGTAGGCACTAACGTGTATGTGTTGTGCCCGCTTTGCGGGAGTGAAGCTGAAAGGAAAAAAAAGTTTTTTTTTAATAATTATAGGCTAAATATGTATTCACACCTATATCAGGCTATGAAGAGAAAACTCTCCGTTTACCTCTTTCCGTAAAAAATACGAATGGGCGGAGTTGGGCTCCTCAAAGCTGCATTTCTGCAGTCACCAGAGCGAAGAAAATGAAAATAATTTACTCTCCCGAGTGGAAATGGAAATCACAACCGCTTGGCGTTTACAGACAGTTGCTGTGTCGCTGCCTCTCGGCAGCCTTATACAAAAGTTTCATATAAAAATGACTTACTTAACTTTTAATAATCCACAGCGTTGCATATGGCACTGCGGCGGCG
>DWAE01000075.1:0-23418 GCA_018237945.1 Heliconius sapho
GTGGGGAACGGAGTGTCTTAACACTAGGTTCCCTCTACCTACCCTGCAGTGTGCGCGATACAGCGTGAAGCTGTATTTTTTTTTATTTTTTACATTTTTCGTGCTTTATAATACTTAGATATTATATAATAAAATTAGAACCCCTCCTCATCCCTTGTCACAACTCATCTACCCTATAACTCTACCTCCCTCTTAACATGTGACGTAATTTATTTATAGTCTCTTACATAAAAAAGATTATTATTGGTGAGGTAAGTGCATTCAGTCTAGATCCATGTCGTAGTTGTCGCGTGAATTAGGGTTGTACAAATCAGGCACAAATTAGGCAACATTTGTTTGGCAATTAGGCAACATTTGTTCATTTAAAATTTTATTATAATTACATTATTATCACATTGGAAATGTATAAAATATATTTAAATTCATTTACCTATGACAGGAGGGGCAGCCGACGGTCGGTGAGGTGTTCGTCGGCTGTATCCGGTTTGGTTACGGAAGGCTGATACAGAGTTCCTTAAAAACCTATAAAAAATAAAAATCGAATCAAATGAACATTTTATTTAAATACTTTTAAATAAGTCCAATATTATTATTAGGATTTTTAACAAAATTTTCTTAATTCGTAAAAATGTTTTTAACATGTACTGATTATTTGTGATGTTAATAGGTTCAACTTTATATATTTTATTTTAATATTTCAAGTCAAGATTGTGGGTTCGATCTCCACTCGAGGAAATGAAAT
This sequence comes from Heliconius sapho, assembly GCA_018237945.1. NCBI lineage: Eukaryota > Metazoa > Arthropoda > Insecta > Lepidoptera > Nymphalidae > Heliconius > Heliconius sapho. The sequence continues at coordinate 743 of DWAE01000075.1, forward strand.
ATTTATTTAAATTTATATTTCCATTTTTTTGCTCTGGTGTTGAGGCAACGCCTGGCATTGCATTCTGCCACTCAACACGCAATGCCTCCAGAATTCGGCGGAAAGTAGGGAGCGGAGTATCTTAACACTAGGTTCCCTCTGCCTAAAAAAAACCAAGAATATAAAAAAATATATATGTCAGTAAGGAAGCTTATTTTCATGTAGAGTTATTGGCAAGAGAATTTCCAATTCAAGTTTTTAAATTAATTTCTTCCAATATCTTTCTATAGTATCAACCGCATACACACAAATTTACCTGTTAGGTATTAAGGTTGTTGGCGCAATTTCTTTCTCTCTGCAATCTGGACATTCATGATCTTCGGATTCCAGCAAAGCTCCCCTGATGCCTAAAATTAAAATAATATTATGTTTTAGCTTCACGATGTGATTCACAAGTTTCACGATGTGATTGCATTACAAGAGCAAAGAATTAAAAATAATCCATTGATAATCAATTGAAGTTCAAAGACAATTAAGAAAAATAAAAAAGGTAGATAGAAAGATGTTATATTTAATGTATTAATACTAATAAACACATAGTATTAATGAGAAGAAACTTTAATGCTGTTACTTAAAATTAACTATGCAAGTGTATGAAGGTGAGTTGCTCAGAGCAGTGTCTGGGATTTATGACTCAGGTGTAGGTTTAAGCCTCCACTATCCGAGCTCCTCTCGCTACTGACACTAAAGTTAAAATGACTCCACCACCACCAGTTCCACCTTTAAAGTATATTCTAGAAATTACCTAATATAATAGTTCTAGTCATGACAGGTTTTTTTCAACAATCTTTAAAGAGATTTTGCTGTTATACCTATCGTTCACACTTCTACCATCTACCATGTACAAATGAAATCCCAAGCCTATTCCTAGTCAAAACTTATTTATTCTAAAATAAGATTTTTTACTAAAATTTTAAAATACTAACATTCATCACAAAATGAGTTTCCACAGCAGGGTATCATGACAGCATCAGTAAGTAAATCTCTGCACAGACTGCATATTAGCTCATCTGGGATGGTGGGCTCAGGTGCAACGGGTGCATTTGTAGGTGTGTCAGCTGCACCTGCATTTTCAGAAGCTAAATACGCCTCACTGGAACAAACAATAAATAGTACTTTTACATTGTATTAAATATTTATTAGCAGCATGTTGTATCTTGCAATGATAGACATTTTGTGCCTCACACACTAATCTCATAAGATGTAAAAAAAAACTACAGCTAAACTACCTCAACTAAAAATATAAAAATGAAGGCCATTGTAGAATATAAATATGATTTCAGACAGATATATATATATTTGTATTAATTTTATTAAGTTTTTATAGTAACATTTTCTAGAATTTTGCTATATCCCACAAATATAGATGTTTTCACATAGTATTAAGGCTCTTAATTCTCTGCTTTTCACTCAAATTGAAGATATTATAATATATGTGGAGTGTTGAGTTTCCACCAAACAAACTCAATGCCGCACTTTTTCTTGGCAAAGTGGGAAAACAAAAATTCAAATTTGCCAGTTACAATCAGAAGCTTTCCTACCATGCTGCAATTTGGATGATGGTGAAAGTGAGTAAATATTCTTTAATATGATCTTAGATTACCCTGTGCACAATCATTTACACTTTAATCATAGATTTTTACATCATAAGGCTTGTGTGGCAAAGGATAACATCCGACTGTAAGCTGACGATATTTATGGGTTTATCACCACTCAGGGAAAATATTATATTTAACTATTTTATTTTCTATTTTCCTTTTCCATAACACTATAAGCTATTGCCCTTTGAATGCCATGATTCAAAACACACAGTAACTAAAAAAGTTGTACGGAAAGAGGAAAAGAGAGCGACAGACAAACAGGGAGGTTCACTAGGTTGCCTCTTCATATTCTTCTATGTAGGAAAAGGGTGAAGTTATTATGAAAATGATATATAAAAAATACTCACTGATCAACAGCTGGAACAGCAAATGTTCCACTTGGGGTCATCATGGCTCCTGGGGCTTTAGGACCATCTACAGGAACCATAAAACTTCGAGGTATACCTGTGCTCCGTCTTATTTCTATAGGATCACCCTAGACGTATAAAGAATTATATTTTTTTAAACTATAAAGTTGGTTACATACATATAAATTTTACGTTTTTTTTTTCAGTTTCACACTATATGCAGGAAAGAGCAGAGTAGGCAAAGCCAGTTGGAACCTAGTGCTAGGACACTCCACTTCACTCAAAAATTTACACCTTACTTGTCTTCTCAGCTGAGCAATGAAATGAAAATAATTAATCCCCTCAGATGCTTTACTGCTGCATCACAAAAGCCAAGTTAAGCCAAACAAACCTTCATAAAAAAGTTAAACTAACCTACAAGCTACCATACAAATACATAAGTATATTAAATATGTAGATTTTAATTGTATCTTATTTTATTAGTATATATATTATAAATATATAAATTAATCTTACAGAAGTTACAGCGGGACAGTCTTTTATCCAATGGCCTTTTTTCTGGCACTTGTAGCAAATATAATTAGATGGAACTGCTCCTCTTTGATTTTGACCTCTAATTTTCTGATAGCTAAAATTAATAGGATTATTTTACTAACAGCCAAACATGTTTTCACTGTTATAAGTACTTCTTACTAAAAGAAGAATATTCATATATGTCTTTGTACTTACTTGCTAGGATCATAATCAAATGTAGATTGTGATATCATAGCATTAATTTTATCCTGCTCGCTACCTTCCATGCGAGATAAGTCAGCCAGTCCTTTGTTAACTGAGACATCTTTTTGAAGTGATGACTGGTTACTATTTGACCCTTCCCACTGTTTCTTTGGTTGTTGAGATAATGGAACTCGGGCAACAAGAAGTGATGTATTTTTAGGAATTAATGTATTATCATCCACGTAAACTAAAACATATGTGTTATAGTGTTAATGTTTATTAAAAGGTCAAAGTATAAATAAGTAATATGTAAAAATTATTAAATCATAACTATTTAAAATAGTTCAATAATTTTATAAATTATTAGTAACCTTCTTTTGTTTGAGCATTCGTTATTTGTAGATCGAAGTCCGAAGTTTTTCCAATTCGTTTTTGTTGTGATATAGCAGCTTTCAAGTCACCTACAGAAATGTGTAGTCCATCAAAAGTAACGGTGTCATAATCCAATGCACTTTTAAACTTATAGTGCACAGACATTTCCGTAAACAATAGTACATAAATATTTTATGTAACATGACAAAATAATGTTCACGTGTTTAAATACAACTTTGATGTAGCAATAAATTGATAATTTTTAAGTCTAGTATAACACTAACACTACTTATATTATATAGTAAGGATTTTATATGTCCTAATTTATAAATGAACTGTTCATTCAAGTTTTATATTTATTAATTTGTTAAGTTAATTTAGGCAGACTAGCCAAACAATACATTGTCTAATTCGACCAACGCTTGCATTTAGACCGCCATTTAAAAAAACCTGAAGAAACGAGAATCGAGAATCAGTCAATTACAATTCGCAGATAATAAAGTAAAATGTATAGGACGTATAGGTAGGTATAGGTAAATATTGTTTAGTTTATTTACAATTAGATCTATTTAGGACTGTGTGAAGCATTCCATATTTATTATTTTAATTAAAAACTTTAATTAATTATTATGTTTACTTTAATATATGTATGTTTTATAACATGTAATACAAAAAGTACTGTATATAATACATATTTAACAAATTATGTGAATTCATTAAAGTCAATTTAGGTAATAATTTTTACTTAGCAAAAATGATATAAATGTTTTAAAAAGCAAATAAAAATAATTAACTTTATAAATGGTGAAATAGAATGGCAACATTTAATAACAGGAAGTTAGCAGTCATAACTATTACAGTAATTTAACATAAAGGTACATTAGAGTTAAATTGTGGCAAAAAGTATAGATAACTCAATTTAAAAATATTTATATAATATATTTATTTGAAAACAATTGATAATACTGGCTTTACTTTGTTGTTTAAAAAAACCATATAATATCATTACATATTTGGCGAATTGCCATGAACTTCCGGCGTAAGATAAAGACACACGCGGATCTATCGAGAAAAGAACGCGAATAATTATAAAAATAATTGTAATAGAAAGACTTATTTATTAATTTTACATTGCCTCATTTTTAAAAATGTCCAATAACGGTGCTCCGGACTCTTGGGAAAGTCAAGCTGATGTTATAGGTGAACAAGGTGCAAAAGATTCTAATGATATGTCTACAAAATTTTCCACGTTGAATGTAAATGCCGTGGAATTCGTGCCTTCTTTTTGTAAGTCTTCCCAAGATGATGATAATACCGATTCTCCTGCTTCCCCACAAAAATCTGATAGTGGGTCAACTAATTCGGCTGAAAGTCCAGTTTTGAACGGTAAGACACATCTTGTCAATAGTCAGTTTTCATTAAATTATCAAACTTTCCAAAAAGTACTTTATTTTAAAAAGATTATTAATAATCACCATAAATATTAAAAATATTATATGCTCTGTGACTTAAAGACACGTTACTGAAGTATTTTCTTTTTTTCTAAATCCAGTTCTAACGGGTTACGTCGAGACACGCGGCATGTCTACATATTCACAGCTAACTTTCTCTATAAATACCTAATGACTTCAGCAAAGATCTCAAATTATAACTCTCCGTTCATGAAATAAGAAGTTTGCACGTTATTTTTTACTTTCACTAATGAATCTTAATTCCGCAAATAACATTTCAATTTTATAAGTATCGAAACTTGATAAATTGATACGACTCTGATAAATAATGACCCTTAAATCGAAAGGATGTGGAGATGGCGCTGAAAGTGGAGATGGAAGAGCGGCTTCCGCGTCTCCTCGCGTAGAAGAGCCACCTCCTGTCCCTCCAGCTGTTGCTACTGCCCCATTGCCTGTACCTCCAGACGTAAGCCCTACTGCTGATAGCTGGGAAGCGGAAGCAGATGACGCACTTTTAACTCCTGAAGACGGCAACGAAGCTGAGGAAGAAGAATTAGAACAACAGGTGACCACTCATTACTATTAACATGATATTTTTCTTTACAATATTTGTAATACATGTGCAACTATTAAAAACGTGATAAAAAAAGATTTTTTTTCGTATAACAATTTCTATGCATTAACTATGTAAATGTCATTGTAACTTAAACATCTAGATATGAGTTAGTATATTTTGATACAAGAATTCAGGCAATAAGATATCTAATTGACTTTTATTTTATTTTTTCTAAGTTGCCATTGTTAGTATGAGGGTAATTTTTATCTTACAAGGTAAGAATTACTTATTTTGACTTTAATATAAAAATTTAATCTCATAATTAAATACACAAAACAATTTTCTTCTGGCTGTGGTAAATTTGTAGAAATTATTAAGCAATATTAAATCTGCATTAATTTATTTTTTCTTTTGTTTAATTAAGTAAAAAATAATGTTTATATTTATATTGACTCAGGATGATGGAGAAGCTGCAAAAAAAATACCTAAAAAGAAGCCACCTAGGGTAGAGGATACACGTAGCAAGAAGGAGCATGTTAATGTTGTATTCATTGGTCATGTGGGTGAGTGTAATAAAATAATATACACTGTAGTGTTGCTTATCTGAACTAATTGGGATACACAAGTGTTGATATGTGTGACAATCGAGTTGTATTCAATTTGCCATAAATATTTATTCACATGAAAATGAAAACAATCATAAATTGAATAATAAATCAGAACTAAATATAATATGAAGTATGGTAACAAAACATAACACATACAAATGATGCTTAATGACAACTTAATTTTTTGTCTATTGATTTATTAGCAAAGTGTGCAAATTGGGTGGTTGCATGTGAGCACTTATAAATAATCAGCTTAATGCTGTATCTCGCACACAGCAGGGTAGGCAGAGGGAGCCTAGTGTTAAAACACTCTGTTCCCCATTTCCCGCCGAATTCTAAAGGCATTGCGTGTTTAGTGGCGGAACTCAAGGCTGGGCTTTTTGTCTCTGTGCCAGAGAGAAGAAATGAAAATATTCCTAAATAATCAATCATTCATTCACCTTGAGTGGGGATTGAACGCTTAACTGTTGCGTTACAGTCCCAACCTTGTATCTCTGTGTCACAGCAGCCTCAGTATATTAATTTATATTCATTTGTGATTTTTCAAGATGCTGGAAAATCGACTATTGGGGGTCAGATTATGTCATTAACGGGTATGGTTGATAAACGAACATTAGAAAAATATGAACGAGAAGCAAGAGAAAAGTCTAGAGAATCTTGGTATTTATCTTGGGCACTTGACACTAACCAAGAAGGTAATTATTTTAACTGTAACATACATATCTTTGTATAGATTTACCCTTTTTTATTGCAAAATTTTTATTGAGTAAACTAAGCTTGTAAAATTTTTTTTCATAACTTACCAATTCATTTATACAATCTGTGTTTATATTCTCTTACTTTTCTTATAATATTTTTTAATATATTTATGCAGAAAGAGATAAGGGCAAAACTGTGGAAGTTGGCAGGGCATACTTTGAGACTGATAAAAAGCATTTCACAATTCTTGATGCACCAGGGCATAAAAGTTTTGTGCCAAACATGATTGGTGGTGCTGCACAAGCTGACCTTGCTGTTCTTGTAAGTCTACACTCAAGTTTACTTAACTTTACCATTATTATAGATTATTTAACTTATTTTCATTTCCCCCACCCTGGTAAACAAAACGCGGTGCAAAATTCCACCACTTAACACACAATGCCTCCAGAACTTTGCTGAAAAGTGAGGAACAAAAAACTTATAGTAACGAAGTGTCTTAAAAATAGATTAGATACAGCGTTCAATTACGTTGTGCGGTCTAAAACTTTAAATTTAAAAATAATAATTAAAAATATATATGCATTATTACTGAAAGTAATAATGCATATATATATATTTTTAATTAAATTGTCTTTGTATATGTATATGTGGTAAAATCTATGTCTCATTTTCAATTACAGGTGATATCTGCGAGGAAAGGAGAATTTGAAACAGGGTTCGACAGAGGGGGGCAAACTCGCGAGCACGCCATGTTGGCAAAAACTGCCGGCGTTAAACATTTAGTAGCTCTTGTAAACAAAATGGATGATCCCACAGTAAACTGGGATGAAAAAAGGTGTAGTTTTAATTTTCCTATTTTTCCTTTCGGTGACATATTGTTTTATTATTTATTACCTTCTTATCACACTCAGATAGTAGCCATAATTAGTAAATGAATATTACATCATCATATTGTTACCGATATTCAAATTAGATTTTAAGTTTCTATATAAAACTAAAATATAGCTTTATTTATTAACTACAATTTATAATTCTTATGTTACATTAAATAATGTAATGTAGCACAAGTAATAAATTAATTCTATTAAAAAATTATATTTATTAAATGTTTATTTACTAGATAATTAAAAATTTAATTGAATACTATTTTATTTTTAATAAATTTACAGATACAACGAATGTCGTGACAAAATTATGCCATATCTCAAGAAGCTAGGCTTCAACACTGCTAAGGACTTGTCATTTTTACCAGTTTCGGGTCAAACCGGTCAAGGCTTATTGGAAAGAGTAAGTAATGCTTATATTGTCTACATATATAAAACTTTTCTTTTACTGGGTTACTGACAGACAAGAAATTACTTATAAAAAACTTCAATTTCGAAATATACGTCAATATAATAGTATTGCAGCGTAGTTTGATAGACTTTTGTCCATTTAATTAATCTATAATGAAATGTATAATTAAGATGTGTTTGTTTTAAGAGAAGAAAATATTTTAAATATAGTCATATTTTCTGTCTTGTCTTGATATGGGATTTTATGTTTACCTAAAATGCCTTTATATATTTGTATATACATCGTTGTAATTTTACTGCATAAGGACAGATGATTAAATAATTTATATGCAATATCAAACTAATTATTTTTTATTTATTATATAATATATGTATTAAGGTAACAGAGGAAATCTGTCCCTGGTATCGTGGTCCATCATTTATCCAGTTGATTGATGAGCTACCATCCCTCAACCGCAAGATGGACGGGCCCTTCATCATGCCAGTTGTTGATAAGTACAAGGATATGGGCACTGTCCTAATGGGAAAAGTGGAAGCTGGCACAACCCGCAAGGGTGCTACACTTTTCCTTATGCCTAATAGGGTAAGTTTTTTTTAAAAACATACTATTTTACTCACTACTAATATTATAAATGCGAAAATTTGTAAGGGTGCATGTTTGTTCCATTTTTGCGTAAAAACTACTGAACGGATTAAGATGAAACTTTCAGTAATGCTTTATACTTCAGAATAGGTTAAAAATGTTGTATAATTTTGCTGTAACTAACTTTAGGTAAAAGAGAAGGTGTTTATTAAATGTAATATTTTTATTTAAAATAATACATTTTTTTATTTTAATTTTTTCTTTTATTTTTTGCTGTACTATATATAATATAAATAAATGTATAGTAAATTTATGTACTCCAATTGCCAGGTTCAAGTAAATGTAGATCAATTATGGTCTGATGATATAGAAGTCACTTCCATTGGCCCCGGTGAGAACGTAAAAGTTAAACTCAAAGGAATTGAAGAAGAAGATGTGTCTCCAGGTTTTGTTTTATGTGATACCGCTGAGCCGATTACCACTGGACGGGTATGTATTAATATAAACCTTTATTCATTATATTTTCAATTACACCTAGTTAGCATTTTTTATGTAGTAACAAATTTGAGGGTATGAATATTCAGACAATCAAACCATATTGATCGAGCCATACATATTTATTCACATATATGAAATGAAAAACTTTTTTTTATTTAATATGTAATTGTGTCTTTTATGTAGTAGGAATTATTACATTTAAGTCACACACTTTAGAAAGAACCTTAAATCTATTACTATTCTTTGGAGAACTTATACACGCTTACATTTTTTATCGAGATTTGCGCTTACTCGGTCAAATGTTAATTACTGTCTAGCGTTTTATTACATATTTTAAATTTCTCAGCTTTATGCTGTATCTCACATGTAGCAGAATGGGCAGATGGAGCACAGTGTTAAGACATTATTTTTCTTCTGGAGTCATTGTGTGTTGAGTGGCGGAATTCAACGGTGCGCCAAAATATTGAATATTATTCATTTCCTCGAGTGGGAATGGAACCCACAACCTGACGCGTTTACAGTCCCACGCTCGTGCCGCTGTGCCACGACTGGCCTTCAATAAATATCATACACAGTGTAAGTAACAAATGCGAATGCGTATAGTTCGGGTAAACGGCCTTAATTAATAATTAAAATATATGTATACATTTAATTTCAGGTGTTTGATGCTCAAGTTGTAATCTTGGAGCACAAATCTATAATTTGTGCTGGATACTCGGCTGTGATGCACATACATTGTGCAGCCGAAGAAGTTACTGTTAAGGTATGGATATTTTTATGCAAACTATGTTTTGTTCCTTAATTATATTATCGTAATTTTGTGCTTTTATATTTTTATAAAATGTAATATATATTAGTTTTATAAAATGTAATTCTAACTATTCCACTAAATTAAATATAATTCTAAATATTTTTACTCATTTATTGGATCTAAAATTATAAAACTCAAGAAACTCACCCAAACAAGCTTGCTTGTGACTTAATGAAGCCCACTCCTGTCTTCAAACGTAATAATATAAAAGAGCACCACAGAACCTTCTATTATTTTAACATAATATCTTTAGTGATACTCTCCACATTATACGAAATTGTATATATATGCCACTGAGTGGCCTTAACCACTGAGTGGCATATTTATACAAGCTAAATGCCCACAAAGGCCAGATCCATACCACCAGTAATAAACAGAAGTTGAAAAAAAATCTTTGCAATCTCATAAGACAAGACAAACAATCTTGTCTCAATATACTAAATCCCAGTATTGTTTTTGCAGTGCCGAAACTAAACTCAGCTATATATTTTACTGGAACGAGGAATTGAAAATAATTTATATTTAAATATTCCTCCAAGTTGTTGGCTGTCAGACTCTCTGAATTTAGCATTATTGTTTTTAATTTGTCAACAACAGGTCACAGGGTCAACAAAAATGCCAAATCACATTCACACTCAATACATACTGAACAAGTTTTGCTATTACATTATTTCCTTATTTTATTAGGGTACCCCGGTACCTCAAAAGGAAAAAAAGCGAAACCCTTATAGGATCACATTGTTGTCCGTCAAACAAACCTTAAAAAAATATATCTTACAGAAGACGGTTAAAATTGAAGATTATTTTTATATTTAAAGTCAGTCATTATAAAAATCAACTATTAGGCCTATTATTCTTAGAATAAATCAATCAGCTTTATGTTATATCTCGCACATACTCCGTTCCCCGCTTTCCGCAGAATTCTGGAGGCTTTGCATGCTGAGTGGCGCAAATCATAGCCTCGCTTTGCCTCGACACCAGGGCAAAGAAATAAAAATATAAGTTTAAGTAAATATTTGATTTCCTCGAATGGGGATCGAACCCACAACCAGTCGCGTTTCAGTCACACTTCGTGCCGCTAGGACTGGCTTCAATCTTTTAAAATAATATATTTACAAATAAAATGTACAGATACACTCTGTTACTGGTTTATTATAGTAATAGTGCCCGTTCGCGGCTTGGCCTACTTGAACTATACGATATTTATGTACTGTTATTTAAGGTAAAAGTTAGTTTAGTATAGATCTATAACTTATGTTATATTATTATATTATTGTACAAAAATGTTTGGTTTTTGTTTATTTATTGGTATTTTTTACGGTACGGTTACGGTTTAAGTCTCATTAAAATAATTTAAGCTGTTCTATAATTTGGATAAACAGAAGAAGAAAAAAAAAGAAAAAAGCTCTCTCTTTGTTTTAGTGTCGTGTAAATAGATAAATAATCTATATTTAATTAATTCCACAGGCTCTCATCTGTCTAGTAGACAAGAAGACTGGAGAGAAATCTAAAACGCGGCCGCGGTTCGTGAAACAGGACCAGGTAGCCATTATGAGGATAGAGTGTGCGGGTATCATCTGTTTAGAGCCTTTTAAGAAGTTCGCCCAAATGGGTAGATTCACATTAAGAGATGAAAGTAAGTTTTGTTGTTATTTTGATTTTCTTCCTTAGCATCCTGGCGGAAGTCAACTCTGCAACTTGCTTACCAGAACGGAAAAATAAAAATAAATTTAAATATATTAATTTCTTGAGTGGTAATTTAAACCTAAAATCATTTATTCAAATAATTTACAGTCAGAGGTCTCACTATGCTCGACACTTTAAAAAAAAAATTAAATGTCTCTGTTGTTGCTTAGTCATTGTAAAATCGAATCAATTCCTGCTACGAAATTGGTAATTTGTATAATATTATTGTGTAATAATAATAATATTCTTTATTGTACACTCATAAAGAAAACAACAAGTACAAGAGGTGGCCTTGTCGCTAATAATCTCTTCCAGGCAACAAGGCGTAGGATATAAAGGGGAGGAGAAGCAGCTATATGGATGTAAATAATATATTAAAACGATACCTTATATTGTTTCAGATAAAACAATTGCAATTGGCAAGGTCCTGAAGGTGATCGAGTAAACATGGCACTACAATTCATAATTTAGTTAGGATAGGCATTTCCAAACCTGTATCATCAGAGAGTGGATGTATTATGTAATTCAGAATTTTGAGAGATCTATGTGAGAGCTCAAGTGTATTTGCTTTATCGTTGGTGTTTTCGAAATATAGAAAAGCTAGTCCCTGTGGAACATTGAATACTGTTTGCGGCCAATGCCATCGAGCAACACATTTGGTTTCGAATACTTGCAATTTTTCCTCGCTTCATTTTAGTTCGAAATTGTTACATAACAACATAATACATGCGAACTATCGCTAGCAACGTTGAATACTGTTTATTGCGATATTATTATTATTTTTTAAATTTAGTAAATAAATATTGATTAGGTGCAAGAACGTAAGGAAATTTTTACTTTTGAGCTCAAATTGTTTTTTTTTTGTTTTGTATAAATTTGATATATTGGAGAAAGGTAATAAAATATTAAGTAATTTAGTACTCAAAATATGTTATTGATTACGTGGATTCTTTTTATAAATATTATTATATTTTAATAATATTATTTATGTATAATTATTAGACAACCAATTTATATTAAAATGTGCACTGCATGATCTCAATCAATACAGTGATTTAACAGAAGTTGGGCGTTGCTATCGTTAAGTCGTAAATAGATATTAAAATATTAACACTTTGTGATATCCAAAAGTTTTTTTGTTCTCTTTTATGACTCGTCGGTGGTTTATGTCCTTCGTGCTCTTATATCAAAGCGCTCTTCATATAAAGTTGTGTAAAATCGACCTTAAATGGTTGTCTAAAACAGCTATCCACCTGTAATATACTGCGTGATTTTATTAGTAAATCCGAGCCATGTCAAATGCAAATGTTCTAATATGGTGCAAACAGGACCAAATAAGTTAAAACAATTTGTAAACTTATCCCAACAGCAATAAATAAAAAATTATTTTGCAGTCTATTGTTAAAAGTTGATTGATATATAAGATATTAAATTTTATTAAAAGCACACAAAAAATAAAAATAATATTAAAATGTTGTTAGACATATATTAACTCTGTTGTTTGTTTCGCCGCTTTACATAATCTGATGAAAGTGTAGGAAATAATATTAGGTATATAAAAAAAAAATAAAACGAGCACCAAGTGATACTTAAGCCCTGACTGTGTTGTGTTATATGAATAATATAGGAGCAAATAAAGCAATCTCCATTCAGATCAGTGTTTGGATAATTAAATGGAACGTTCTTGTTATAGTTGCTGTAACTTTAAAACAAATATTATTGAGCTATAACTTAGACTTGTATAGTTTTAGAAAATAAAATTGCCACTTATGGAATGTTATGCAAAACGATCGAAAAAAAAAGAATGGATATTACTGTATTAATTTTTATATTATTCATATGGTAGATGAAGCTCTCATATGCTTTAAGATGATCATTGTATGCAAACTTCAATAAGTGACCGTTGCAGGTTCACATCGTTTTTTTTTATGATCATCCGGAACCTAGCGTTATTTCAAATCATATGAATTTAAATGATCTAACTGGCTCATAATTTAAAGCGAAACTATTCACTTTTATTTTAAAATTATTTGCTATCTATATTTTAATAAATAAAAATTACCAAGCCTGATAAGAACTCGTAATCGTTATGTATGTTTATAATACTGATTATATTACTCGCAATATTTTTTAGAATCCTTCAACTTAGTAAGAACATCTGGAAAAAATCTTTGGGAGTTATTGCATATATAATTTCAACCACGGTATTGTACGTTCGGGACGGAGGGTGTCAAACGTAAACTCTATTTATATTTATTTAACGACTGGAGTGTCTGTGTGAGAACAACGTACTTACGTAAAGCCATATATAGTTATTTTATACATAATCGAGAAATAACGACTCATTTTGGTGTAAGGTGGGAGTATAAAATATTTGCTTATTAATATAATCAGTTTTTTTTTTACAATCGAGGCGAACTTTTTAATATGTTATTGTCAATATGGATGTTTTGTGTATATTAGTGAACAAAACGTGTGACGGACGCTGTCGCCTACACCGGTTCACCTGCGCTATACTTTATAGGGTATAATATTATTTGTCGACGATGCTTGTAGTGGGGTGTCGTAGTGCCTTCATGTTCCCGCAAGGGGGCCGCGTCCGTCCCGCGCGCCTTTGCCGTACGAGTTACGACAGCTTGCCGGCTGTCTGCAACTATATTATTTTGTTTAAAATAAAATAAAATTTTATTATAACACTCGCCTTTTGTTCTTTCACTGAAAGTATCACAAATACTTATGTATTGTAATCAACATAACAACTATAATAATGAAATCGATGAATATGTTTCTTTTAACTATTTCTACTTTCGTTTCGTATAATAAATGAATGAACTAGAAAATATTTGTGACTATTAGAGTAGATAAGAAACTTAGGAACAGACATCAACATTTAGATAAACTCAAAATGTTGTCAGATGAATAATATTTTATATTACATTGTATATTTACATGCTTATAAATTGGTTTTTAAATTTTAACTGACTTTGGATGTGATATAACCAAAACTACCCCGCTCCAACTTCCTAATCCTGTCCATGGGGTGTTACATATAAAAATACATTTTTAAGGAAAAAGTTATATTTATCTACATTAGTTTTTAAATATTACACATGTACACGTTGACTGCAATTCCTTCAGACTTTTCATCACAAACCAATTTTATTTTAAATACTATAGCAGTCTTGTGACTTACATTTAATGAAACTATTACAAACAAATTTATGACTTTAAAATGTGTGTTACTAGACATCCAAATAAAAAATTAGTTACCTACATAAAATTCAGAAATTAACAAGATTTATTTGTACTATATGAATATATAAAAGAAATAACTAACCTCTGCTATTAAAAACTATAGAAAATCTCTTTGGTTGCCTGAATACATTTAAACCCACAAAATTAAATAAATAACGATGTTTATATTTTTTTAAACATTTTTAAAGTGTTAATCCACACTTAGGAAAGTTAAATACTTATTTAGAAAACGTATAAAAATTATGTTTTGATGTTTATATTGTTAATTACAACCTACATTTTACACATTTTACTGTCATTGCAAAACTTATGAAGATAAATTAAGTGATGACTTAAACCGTGACAGTTGTGGATTCGCTTCCACTCAGTGGAATGAAATATTCAATATTCATAATCAATAACAATAGAAGACAAAGAACGACGTTAAGTTCCAACACTCAACAGGCAGTGCCTCAAGAATTAGTAGCGGGTAGTAGAGAATGAAAGTCTCATAACGGAGGATAAGAGTGTGTAAACGCTAGGTTCCCAGGTTCCCTCCACCTACCCTGCTTTCAGCGGGATACAAAATAAAATTATAAGAGTGATTGTAGTTTACCATTCATTAATAGAAACAGTTACTATGTGACAAACTACATGATACTATTTATAGATTAATTTACAATATTATTAAAGTCCACCCAAGTCCATGTAACGTAATGGTTTAAAATAAGTTCTTGTGGAGACACAATATATATAAATTTTCTCATCATATACAACTTTATTAAATCATATTCTATGGAAATAGATTGATTCTTTTTAAAGTTAATAGAATAGTTTAGAATAAAGTAAAACAACAAATCTAAATAATATAAATATGGCAGCTTAATTTTTACTACTATATAGTTAACATAGAAATATGCTTTTGAATATTTTATATGAACTTACACATGTGATGTCTAGTAACAATTTGTTTGTGTCGATAAAAATAAATAGACCACAATACAAACATAGAAAATAATAAAGAAGATCATTAATATTAATATTATCATATTAAAATTTATTTATACACTTCTTATTAAATATAAAGTTACGAAGAGTAATCAATTTATTACAAAGTCAATCAAGACATAATTAAGTGCTATTAAATTAAGCTTACTATAGTGAAAGTAAATAACTATAAAATTTTGTGGCTGAATTGCTTAAAAATTTGCCAAACAAGCAAGTGTTTTTACTACTTATTTACAAATTTTGGCTAGTTCCATTTCTGGAATGTCAATAGTACATACAACTAGGACTAAATAATTATATAGTCCCACAATACTTATTTAAATATAAAATAAACAATATTTACATTTGTTTGAATTAGAGTATCTTCAATGAATAACTAATACACTCGCATGAAACAATTAGACATTGAATAACTATTTAAAAAATGATCCTCACCAAACAATCATATCCAGAATATCAGTCTCAAATTTTAAGTACCTATAGTAGCTTAAAAAATATTTTGGCAAAATAGTAATTTAATCCTGAATTTTTATTTCATTTTTACTAATATTCTGATTCATTTGATCATTTTCATACTCCACAAAATCATCAAATAAACTAGGCCATGCTTCTGTATCATCATAACTACTCAGATCATCACCTATAAATTCACAAAAGTTAAGAAACATGTACCATGTATCCTTTGGAATTCCCCTAATATGAGAATTTTTCTCAAGATAAGCCAACCACCTGTCTAATATAGGTGGTTCATTGTTGGTGAAGACTAGGCGCCAGAGCAGCACAGCAATATCTGCAGGTAATATCCTCTGGCCTGAAGTTACATCTAAACCAAACTTAAATGTAAATCTGTACAAGTCTTTAAATTGCTCTGAATCCCTCGTCAATTCTTGACTGATATCATTTAGTTTTTGTTGCACACCTTTAAGCGAATCTGTTTTCATGCTTTTTAAACCTTGGACAAATTCAGTTTTAGTAAACCTACACATTTGGCTAGCATTTAGTT
Source organism: Heliconius sapho (assembly GCA_018237945.1). Lineage (NCBI taxonomy): Eukaryota > Metazoa > Arthropoda > Insecta > Lepidoptera > Nymphalidae > Heliconius > Heliconius sapho. The sequence goes on from DWAE01000075.1 coordinate 17,251, forward strand.
TCCATGCAAGTAATAAGACTTTAAAATCATCTGGATTTAATTGTAAATCATTACAAAGATTTTCAATTCCATCTGCCAGTATAGAATCATCTGAATTATCTTTATACAATTCAAACAGTTGTATAATCTTTGATTCAGAAACACGGGATTCACTAGAACCAATTGATGACATGCTTCTTGGAATAGAAGGCAGCTTCTGATAAAAAGTTTTAGGTGTTTTTGCATTGTTTACATGCACTTTTTGTACTAAATCTATAGTACAATTCTCATTTATGGTATTTAGAGCATTTGTATTTGTTATATGACTATTATTTCTATAACAGTGAATATTATTCTCATTGTTGTGTAATAGTGGTTCTTCTTGAGGATAATTTGAAATCATTACTGTAGGTACTTGATTATTTGAGATGACTTCCATCATCTCTGAAAAAAAAAATACAATATAATTTTTATTACACATATTTATTTCAAATTATTTCTATCAACTCACCATCTTTCTGTCTTGGAGGTGATGTTGCTATATCAGTATTCGTTTGGTTGTGGAAGCAGCTAAGACAATGGCCCATTTGATAGGATAAAATATTGAAACTTCCAAATCATAAAATGTTTGTGTAATGCACCAACAGCTTTAGTTAATATTTTAGAAAATATACTATGCAACATAATGACCAACTATAAGTTTCCTACTAAGGTTTCTAAAACGTTTTATAAAAACCTGAAATGTGTAAAAGTTACATATTTATGTCTATGTTCTACATAATATTTGAGTTCATTAAGGCAGTACGTGATTTTACTTACCATCCTCTCTTCTCTTATAAAAATGAGATTCAAGTAAAAATTACAAATATTTGCATAGGAAATTGCTTCTTACACATTCTAGATTCCTTTATAGTCTAATGTATTGTTATTAACGATAATGTTTATAATTTTGATTTTAATGCATTTCCTAGATGTTTTTTTCTAATATCAAATCAGAAACCAAAACAGATTACGAAAGAAGAAATTAATGTCACAATGACAACATTTCTTAAAATCAAATTTTTACTCTATGATTGAGCAACAACAACGTTTAAACATTTTACTATGAAAGAAGCTTATAAAATAAACATCTAAACTTTGATATTTTTTAATCGCTTAAATAAACATTCAAGAACTAAAAAAAAACTAATTGTGAACCTTTTTTTTAAATTACTTATATGCAAAATGTTTTAAATTTATTTATATTTAAGTTAAGTTTAACAATCACACTTTGTGTCCCTGCACCCAGTCGTGACGCAGGGGCACAAAGTGTGACTGTAAAATCGACTGTTTGTGGGTCCGATTCCCACTTGAGGAAATGAAATATTTATTTACATTTATATTTTCATTTCTTCGCTCTGGTGTCGAGGCAAAGCGCGGTGTTATGTCCCGCCACTCAACACGCAATGCCTCCAGAGCTCGGTGAAAAGTGGGGTACGGAGTGTCTTAACACTAGGTGCCCTCTGCCTACCCTGCTGTGCGCGGTATACAGCATGAAGTTGATTTAATAAATTTTTTTTAACCCTGTTTTGCTTTGTCGACAAATTTCTGTCAACCTGATCTGGCAACTTTAATGTAAGGAAGCAGGAAATGAACCTGGTGATAGACCGCTTGCGAGCTCGAAACACTGCACCTGGTCCGGACGGTATTCCGGGACGGGCTTGGATGGTGGCCTTAACCTTTCTTGGTAGTAGGCTGAGGCGCTTGTTTACGAGTTGTCCTCACTCTGCTACATTTCCTGTTTCCTGGAAGACCGCTAGTTTGGTGCTTTTGAAGGAGGAATGTAGGCCTATAAATTATCCCTCTGCATACCGCCCTATATGTCTGCTAGATGAAGTTGGGAAGTTGTTTGAGAGGATCATTGCTCATCGTCTGAATAAGCATTTGTCCAATAATGGCCCGAATCTATCTGATAACCAGTTTGGCTTCCGGCAAGGGCGGTCGACAGTGGATGCGATCTTCCATATTCTTACTCTGTCAATGCAGACAATACCACATGGTGGAATAGCACTAGCAGTTAGCATAGATATAGTTAATGACTTTAATTCAGTTCCTTGGACTACAATTAATTATTTCCTCAAGCACAGAGGCTTTAAATAACACTAGTTGAACGCTGAATTGGGGTAACTTAGTCTGTCATCTTGGGACTGAGTAGTTTCAGCTAGTTAGTAGAATATGAAGTGTCAGAATATTATGAAAATATATGTGAGGGTAGCGGATGCGGTTCATTCGATTACCCGTTGCCTTTCGTTGTATTGAGGACCAACAAACGGAGGGGTTTTAGTGGGTACGAATACCACATAACTTAGTTTGTTTTTACCCCATGAACTAGGTATCTTTTGAAGATTTCCCCTACCAATAAAAAAAAGCTTCACGAGGTATCCAACTTTGAACAACAACAGGGAATTTTAATGTATGAATGTAATTACGCCTCAGTCTAAAGTAACAGCAAAACGTCGAGTCTTGATGTAGCTGATGGCGAAGTCAACATAAAAAAAGTTGTCAGTGCAATACAAAGTCTGAAATTTAGTAAGGCAGTGAGAGCAGATAGAGTTGCTGCCGAGATGATCAAATATTGTGGGCCACGCATCTTGGACTTGTTCTGGTTTTTGTGCAATTTATGCTGGAAATCAGCGGAAGTCCCAGTCAGTGTAGTCATCGTGCCTTTGTATAAGGCAAAGGTTCACAGATAGACTGCGCAAGCCATAGCAATCAGTTTGATTAGCTTGGGTAGCAAAGTTAACGCTAAAATATTAGCAAAAAGAATGCAAGAGAGATTTGAAAGGCTGTTGTGGGATGCCCAAAGAGACCTGGAAGAGGATGTATGGATCAGACGGAAAAATTTTTGGCCGTTAACCAAAAAGTACAGAATACTTTTGTGGACTTGGAAAAGGCCTTTCACTGAGTTGTAAGAGCGAAATTATGGGAGATTCTACCCCACTACAATGTGAGCGGACCCTTGCTGCAGGCTGTAAAGTCTCTTTACAGAGATCACTCAGCCTGCATGCAGCCTGCAGTAGGAGCTGGCTGTTAAACAATGTTGCGCCACGTCAGCTTGAACTTGAACAAACAATGTTGCGCAGTTTGTATTTGGATAGCTGTCTCCAAGTAGTGAAACATAGTGATATAGGAGCAAAAATAGGTGACTTGAAAGTGAATTACCTGCTGTACGCATGATGCAGTGCTCATTACATCATCAGAATGCGTATATAAGTTCTAGTTTTTGAAAGAGATGAAGAAAGGACGGAATGCAAGAGCAGCGTATTTACGCTATTGCTATTTAGCAAGATTTATTGGAACAAGTAAATGGAGTGGTATATTTGGGAAGTAAGTTCACTAGAGATGGAAGAAACGAGATAGATGTGGGTAGGCGTATTGCTGCCGGTAACAAGTTTACCGGAGACTTAGCTGCATTGATGAGACGCTCAGCACTGCTGCGCGTTTGGCCCTATACAATGCAGTGTGTTGTTATACGGCACTGAAACAAAGAATGAAAGAAAGATGAATGCCGTGGAAATGCAATCTCTTCGTGGGATATGCGGAGTTGATGACAGTGGACGAGGTGAAAGAGGTATGTAGAGACTGTAGCGTTTGGCGCTCCATTCTCTATGACTACCCTGCAAGGAATAAAGCGTGCAGTTAAGTAAGTAAGTATGATTATTACACATTTAAAATTCGTTTAACTTTATTAATCGCTGATTACTGAGCAGTCTGTATATTTTTAAAAGATTTTCAAACTTAGGGCTAGAGCGGGAGGTGTAGAGTTCGTTCGTATTCGTGTATAATTAATATATTTTTTCGAATTTTCAAACACAAGTAGTTTTTTTTTAATAGAGATATCGCTCGTCAGGAAACGACACTTGAAACACAGAAAAGAGACACATTTTCGGTATGGAGAATCGTGAAAATTAAGTGGTCTTGATTCTGTTTCTATTCAAGATATTATTTATAAGATTCAGTAAGTTACAGCAACATAAGCTTTCCTTTGAAAGCTTTGCTTAGGTTAAGCCAAGATTTGTGATGACAAAAGGATCATGTACGTTTTATAAAGCGAACGGAATAATAAATAGTGAACTTGATTTGTTCAGTTTCTAAACAGTTTATGTCATTTGTCAGTTAATACTGACAGTTAGCTTGACAGTCAGCAGTCATGAGCTTATGTACCAAGCTAATTCTTTAATAGATTTAGATTGAAAATTGAACCGGTTTAATACATAAAACGGCGATATTGTGTACGACGTATTGTACTCAATTGGCGCAATAGTTAATGGTTGTAGCAAAGTTAATATTCAGTCAACTGATGCGATACGTGTTGAATAATGAAATAGTATTTTAAAGTCGTTTAAAAGAAATATTATTTAATGACAAATTTCATATACAAAATATATATTGTTTATATATAAGACTACGTATTGAGAAAGTTACTGATCCAACTAGACGCTTATCAGAATGTCTTCAGCTTACTATGATTATTATGATGGTAGTAAAATATTCCTGTTTTTGTCCAATAGACTTGGTCTTCCAATAGATTTGGTAAGTCAAAATCACTTGAATATGGCTTTGTTTTATTTTTAATATTTAGTGCATTGGACATATATATTATATGTTACTTATACATCTTTTAAATTAGCTTTTATTTTAAATGAAGAAAATACTACAACAATTTCTAATGCATTTTTATGCTCTAAAGATATTATTTATTTCATGGAAAACTTTTATGTAATTTTTTTAAATTAAATTTTGATTATAAATATTTTAGTACTTTTGAACAAATTAAAATTATTATATTTTTCTTATTGTAATAATCTTGTAATCATATATTGGATAGATGCTTTTAACACTTATTTTTTTATTATATAAGAGCACATTTTCATTTGATTTTTATATATTAGGTTAATTTTTTGATTGCACAACTAGCAGCATTGTGTGTGGCCAGACTTTTTAGAAAACCATTAAAATTAGCTTCACCAGAATTTCGCCATTCATTGTGCCTTATTGTAGGATTGCTAATGGGATATTTCTGCTTTGGCAAGTAAGTTAGCTATTTCTTTTTTTTTTTAATTATCTAAGTTAAGGTTGTACTTTTTAAGTGTGGGTTTTATTTCCTTAAACTTACTTTGATTACACACAAAACATAATTAAATATAATATATTAAAGATGTTTACATGTTTATGTATAAAGACCCAGACCCGATTCATTAAATAAATTACTAAATGAGTTTTTTTTTTTCTGCTTCATACTGTATCTCTCATATAGCAGGAAACCTAGTGTTAAGGCACTCCATTCCCCACATTCTGACAAATTTTGGAGGCAATGGAACACCATGCTTTTTAAATTTTAATAAATTTTTCATCTCCTCAAGTACGGATTGAACCCACAACCAGGCGATATTACAGTCACACTTTGTGCCTCTGCACCAAGATTGGCTTAATTTTGTAATAAAATAAATAAGTAATATTTTAATTATTTGGAAAACTTTCTTGTTTGTATGTATCTATTTACAGTACAACAAGAACAAAACAACTTTAAAAACTATATAACCATTTTTAAACATACATTATTCTTAAAAATGACATAATTTTAATCATTTCCAGTTTATAATTATTATAAAAACATGTCCCAAGCCGCATCATAGCTTATATTTTTAATATACAAATTTGTAAATTACTTTTTTAAAATATTATTTATTACTTTATTATCACATAGTCTAATAAATATTAAATTAATAATGAAAGTTACAAGAAGAGGTACAATTGTTAATTAAGGAACAGTGAATGTTTTTTTTTTTCAGGCAAGCAGTGCATTTATCAGTTCTACCAATGATGAGCTATGTTTTGTTAAAGACTGTACCTGAGCATTTAGTAGGAAAGTGTGTATTTTAATACATTAGAATTGTTATTATAAATATATTTTTAAAAGCTACAGCTTTCGAAATATTAAGTGTTGTGTAGGTGGCAGAACTCAATACCGTGCTTTGTCTTATTATCAAGACGAGGAAAAAAATAACTCCGCAATTGGTAGTCGATCACAACTATTGCATTTACAGTCAGATGCTGTGCCACTTTGCCACATCGGCGCGGCGTTGAGTTCTGCTACTCAACACGCAGTGCCTCCAGAATTCGGCAGAAAGTGGGGAACGGAGTGTCTTA